>JAWWES010000035.1:8315601-8367761 GCA_035583135.1 Lophotriccus pileatus | reverse complement strand
AGGGTGAAGCTGCGATGTTTCCACTGCAGCCTGTGCCACTGGATCCAGTCACTCAGAAAGAGCTGACAGCTCGGGCTGTGACCTAATGAGAGTTGACCAAGAGTCAAGAGTCTGTAAGTTCTTAGAGCACCCACCACCAGCGTGGGCGTTTAACAGTAGCAGAAGACACTGAAACAAAGCCAGTTTCCAAGCCAAGCGTGGGTGAGAGGTGCCCAGCAGCCACAACACGCGGAGCCCCGCACCTGGGGTGCGTGAGCCTTGGTCTCACCGTAACGGGGGTGGGCTGCCGGTGTACCCCGCACACACGTGCGTGCACACCCCGAGTTTAAAAAGAAGCAAGAGGAACGGAAAGCCTGGCGTTCCGAACCGTGAGCCCGGCGGGCGGGGTGCGGGGAAGGCGGCCCCGCGGGCGGCCTCGCCCCCGCTCTGGGCGGCAGCCACGGCCCCGCAGCGCCCGGAAACGGCGGCACCGGCACCGGCGCGGGGCTCCGGCTTCCCCCGCAGACATGAGCGGAGCGGGGCCCGCCGCGGGGCCGCCGGCATGGCAGCGGGGCAGCGGTGAGGGCGCGGGGCGGGGGATGGATGGACGGGCGGGACCCGCGGGAGCGGCGCCGCTGCGGGGTCCGGGGTGCCCTGGTTCGGCGACCCCCGCCCCGCAGCCCCCGCTCTCTCCCCTCGCGGGGCTGTTCCTGGCCGAGGACCCGCGCGGTGCCGCACCTGTGGATTTCCTGCAGGAGCTGCCCAGCTGCCAGTCGGCGCGGCGGCGGCGCGGCGGGACCCGGGAGCGCCGGGCGGCCCCGCACGGACCCGCCGCCACCCAGCCCTGGGAGCTGGGGCAGGATGGAGGCGAGCTGGCTGCGCGCCCTGCCAGGGAGTTCCCGCTGAGCATCGCGGAGAAGAGGAGATTAAGGTGAATCCTCACGCGGTTTTTCCCTTGTGGTCGTTTTTTGTTTGTTTGTTTCTGAACTGATCTTTCCTAAACACGACCCCGGTGCGCTGGAAGGCTGAAGCAGAACTGGGTTCAGCTCCGTCTGTTTCACCCTACGCGAAGGTGTCCGGATGCTCTTGGCTGGTACGAGGGAGTCGCGGACTGGGGGCAGGGGCAAGTTGAATTGGAAGAAATGAGTCAAAACTTGGGACCTGGGTCTTAACCTGCAGCAGCCAAACGTGTTTCTTACTGACTTCCTTTTTTTGTCTGTTTTTTTTTTTCTTTGTTTGTTTGTTTGGGATTTTTTTGTTTCAGGGGTTTGTGCCTGCAAGGGTCATTGTGGGTTATCTGCTGCTATGCGAGCGCTGCTGCTCTTGAGTCTGCCTAGCTGCTCTTACACAATGTACCGCGCTCCCTTTGCTGTGGCTCAGTACAGTTGGAAGGAAGCTTCTCAGGACCCTTTCTTCCCCTCCTTCTCCCCCCCCCCCCTTTTTTTTTTTTCTGTCCATATTCTTTTTTAAATGGCTCTTTCCTGTGCGTTGTGAGCAGTTCCTGCCCCCCTGGTGGTAGCCCCCTGGAGGGAGGGATTGCAAAGAGCATGCTTCGTCCCCGCCTGGGTTTCTCTGCTTGTTGTCTCATGTCTCGCTGCTGGGCTGAAAAAGCTGCTTTGAGGAGGGAGGGTACAGGATGTGGGTTTATACTGTCAGGGAACAGCTGCACCTTTAAATCAGGTACCTTGTAGTTCTGTTATGAACCAGGAGAGAGGTGAAACTACAGTTAACCTCTGGTACTCCAGAGGCAACAAGAGTTACTCTATTGCAAGAGCAGTGGGAAACAGCCTGACCCTGGAGTTATGTTTAACCCTACAGTGTGCACTCAAGAAGTAGCAGAAGATCTAGATCATGATAAAGGGAAGTGCTCGGTACCTTGAATTTTTATTTGAAGTTGTGTATTTAAAGCTCAGTTCTTTAAGAAAAAGGAACTGGAGGAAGGAGTGGAGTTGCAATGTCCCAAGCTTGTTTACACATGTTAGCACTGAGAGATTCTGGTGGGGCTTCTTGGCACTTTTACAGATCACTGCTCTGCATGTTGTGCAGCAGCTGCCAACACAAAATGCTTGGTATAAACGTCCTGAAAGCTGAACACTCAACTTCTGTAACTCAGATGAATATGCAGCCCACGCCTCTATTTAAAATGCAAACCGAACACGGGCCAGACGGTTCTCCAGAGTGTCTGCTTGAAACACTACGTGCTGCAGCCTGTGGTTTGCACTAAATGAAATCTTTTGAGAGAGGCTGTATTTGCACTTAAAGCTGAGGTCGTCTGCTGCCTGTTTGATTGTTGTGTACAGGTTCAATTCAGCTTCCTGCCAAAACGCTTGTTTTACTTTCAGCTGAGTAGGATAACCCAACTGGCAGCAGCACGCAGGGCAGTGTTGTGGCACTTGCATCACTTAGGCACTTGAGCAGGGCTGTGTACAGTCTTTCAAAACCGAAACCTTTGTCTCCTACCCCAGCAGGGTGTCCGCGGGTGCTGAACTGCTGCCCTTCTTCGGTAGCATCAGAGCCTGGAACAGCATTTGCTCATACAAGTCCATCTTCAAGTTTTCTGGAAAGTTTTGTCCATTTCCCAGGTTTCTTAAAAGAAACAGTAAAATGCAAGCTCTGACCCACTCAGCATTCTCTTTGATGCTGTTGCTGACCATGCAGCAATTTCTAAAATGCAAATGTATGCATATAGTATGAAAATCCATAACTGAGAAGTAGTTAAAAATTACAGACAGTGGCATGTCCTCAGTGTTTGTTTGCAGCTTGTTATTAGAGCAGTACACCCCCAGATGTGGCAAAAATTACTTTTTAAAATTCATTGAGTTGGCACTTTCCAGCAAACTTTTCAAAAACCTATTAAAACTGAATTATGAAAATTTAATGATTTTAATAACAATTGTTTTCTGTTATGTGATATAAAAGTTAGAATTATAAAACCCAGATGAAATATTTGTCTCTACAGTGTGTTTTCTCTCTCTTTTTTTCTTTTTTTTTTTTTCCCCACACAACATACTTTAAATAACTATTTTAGATAGATTTTTTAAGAGCCTCTTGGTGAAGATGCTGAGATCAGAAGTTTTGAGGAAAGAATCTTCATTTTCCAGCCATTTGTAAATATGAAGTCATTAATGGCAACTTCCCTGAGATCCCACTGGGAAGTTCAGATACATATTTTTTTCTGTGTTGTGCTGTTGTAAATTAGGTAATTTTTTTTCCTCAAAGAGGTGCAAGTATTTATTGTGAGAGAACTTGTTGTATTTGAGTGAAGTTGATGTTGCCATTGCCAGGAGGACCAGATGGGGACAGTTTGTGTGTGTTACTCCAGCTCCCAGCACTGTGCTCTCCCCTGAATGCTGCAGGCAGCCTCTGCCAGGCTGGGCCCTTTTACATGCAGTGAAAAGTTATTTCTTGTGCTCAGTAACTGTACTTCTTGATTCTTAGGGACTTTCAGCAGGCTGATATAAAATATTTATCTAAATGGAAGAAGTGGAAAAAAGCTAGCAGTAAATCACTGAAGAAAGTACTCAGTGAAGCCAAGGGGTTTCCATCTTACCTGGTGCTTTGGCGACGTGATATTCACAGCATTGAAGGTATTTGTTGTCTGATGTCGATTTCTCCTCTTCAGAGTTGCTTCTGTAATTGGCAATTTTACATCTGTGAGTGTAGTTTCAGATATAACTACATGTGTTTAAGAAGTTAATTTCTTCCCTTGTTATTGCTGAGTGTAAAATCCATGATGTGCTAGAAGGAAATATATTGGAGAAAATTATTTAAAAATCCAATTTCCTTTTCAGTTATATTGCTGAAAGTCTGAAGTACTAAGAATTAGCTTTAGCAATGTTTCTTCAGTTAATTCAATGTAACTGAAATGATAATCTGCTCATTCTGTATTTTCAGTTATTTTCTCCTCTTAATTATTGACACATGTTTCTTTTATTCCCAGGGACATTTGGTACTGGCATCCAGTCCTACTTCTCCTTCCTGCGTTTTCTGGTCCTGCTGAATTTTATAATTTTTATCCTGATGTTCAGTTTTGTTACTCTTCCCACCATCATTTCTGACTACAGAATATTCAACAGTACCATTGTTAAAATTTCTCCGAAGAACATAGGTAAACATCTTCTCTGTCTACAGCTGTAAGATTCCCACTTTCCATCAGCTTCTCCTTTACCTCCCAAAACAAAGAAACGCTTTTTTATAAGAATGTGCCGTGTTTGAACTTGCAGTTCAGTGGGCACTACAATTTCAGTGACTTTCCATGCCTTTCTTTTGACAGAGTATAACTGCACAATTTATGAACCTGATGGTAATAAGGGACTTGTTTACTTCTATACTTACCTCCAAGATTTGCTCAGTGGCACTGTAAGTAATTAGGTCTTTTCTGGTTTAATTAAGTTTCTGTGTCTTGCATGGTATTTAAAACGTGAAAACATTTCACTAGTGGAATGAAGCTTTGATAATTCTGAAAAATGGTAAGGTGTCACTGGGGTAAATTAGCCTTTATCTGTGGTAAAGGGAGTTTTCAAACTGACTAATTACTCAGCAAGCACAAGGCCTGGCTGGCCACGTGCTGCAGCCTGGCCTCTCCTCCTCAGCTGCTAAACCCTTCTGTATTCTGGAGCACACTGCCTATTGTGCTCTCTGTGTAGGGTCCCAGTGTTGTGTCCTAGAGCTCTTTGACTGGAGAGGGGAGGGATTCCAATCACACAGTGTCTGCATCACAGTTTGGTAGAGGCAGTGGCAGTATTTAGAAGCTACAGACTGCTGTAGCTTGCTGGGGGCCCTGATTTTAAATTTACAAAATGACTGCTTAGTGCCAGGTTGGATTTAACAGGGCAGTTGCTGCTGCTGTTACAAATCCTGTTTCAAATTCATGTTTTCCCAGGGATTCCTTGAACTGACAAGATTGTTCTATGGCTATTACACAGTAGATGCTGTATGGATCAGTGTCATGAGGTACAACTTGCCCCTAGCATACCTTCTGACCACCTTTGCCTACCTTGCATTAAGTCTCCTCTGGATAATAAAAAGGTAAAGATGTTGCTGTTGTTTATTTACTGCTACCTATTGCACAGTTTATGTTGTATTCCTACTAGAAGGGAACATACTGCACTCCAGAACTGTTTTATATGGGAATAGAGAATCTTCTGCTTTAGGATGCAGTGCTACAGTAGCTTTTGTCTGTGCTTGAGAAGCAAAGCCAGCAAAAAAAAAAAAAAATTTTGAAGTATCCGTTTTTCATATGTACACATACCTATAAATAAAAGGCCCTCAGCTATGCAGTAGTTGTTGGGGGATTTTCTTTTGGGGTTTTTGGTTGTGGCTTTTATTTTGACCCTCTCAAGTTTTCTGAGCCAGCCCTTTGCCGTGTCAGAGAAGCACAGGGTGAGGTGAGAAGGTGTGACTGTGCCAGTCAGGTTCAGCTGCTGCAGAATGTGTCACTGAAAGCCTCCCAGTGCCTTGCTGATGCAAAGCAAGTGCAGCATTTGCTCACAGAAGGGGTAGTTCAGTCTTTGATCAGCCAGGTTGCTTCGGTGTGTTTTTTTTGCTGTGGATAAAATATGTCTTCTCATGAATTATACGAAGTTGCATTTTTCTCTAGGTCTGTGGAAGGATTTAAGCAGAG
This sequence comes from Lophotriccus pileatus, assembly GCA_035583135.1. Lineage (NCBI taxonomy): Eukaryota > Metazoa > Chordata > Aves > Passeriformes > Tyrannidae > Lophotriccus > Lophotriccus pileatus. The sequence goes on along the minus strand of JAWWES010000035.1, from coordinate 8,362,159 downwards.
CTTAGTGCATGATGCAGACCCATTTCAGACTTACTGTAACAAAGTCTTTGCAGGCTGGGACTTCTGCATTACAGATCCAAATGCAGCTCAGCTAAAACATCGTAGCTTGCAATATGAGCTCCGGGTGAGTAACTTTCACCTTTCTGTGGTTATGGTTTCTTATGGCTTAGGTGGCTAAAATAGAGAGGTGTGTAATTTTGCAGATAATGGAATAAGGTTAATAAGGACTGAAGTGGTTTGTTTTGGGGGTGGGGCAGCCCACATCCTCTTGCTTTCTAGGTAGTTGGAATCGGGGTTGTCGGCCATTCCCCCTTCCACCAGGGACTGAGGCCAGCCTGTTGGCTGCTTGTCTTATCTGCCTCTTCCTCACACTCCAGTCCTGTTTCCTGTGTTAGTTTCTACATAATCCAACAGGAAAGGCTGTCCCAGCTGTGGGCAAAACCCTTGTACTGTCAGGAGTCAGTTTGAGTGCTCTGGGTTTTAAGCCTGCAGTGTGGTAGGCAGTTATCTGGGGAGGAATACAACTCAGATGATACTCTTCATACAATTTGAGAGTGTAAGAAGATACTGAAAGTATCTGAAAGATTTTTCACTAGGTGTCTTTGGCACATGTGCACATACAAAATGCTGACGCAACCACAAATTTCCCAAAAGCTCTGAAAAGAGAGTTTGAAAGGCTTTTTTGGTGAAACAAGTGCCTTCTTTTTGCTCTCTACACACTCAGTGTGGAGATTTGTGTAGTGAAACAATTGCCTTTGAGAAGATACTTCCACTGCAAACCACAAAGCAGTAATTACAGCTTTCATAAATTACAGTGAATGGCCTTCTGCTCTAGTGAAGTTCACAGCCATCTTTTTTCATCGTATAACCAGAACCTCCTTTACTTACAATACTTTTGCCTCTAGAACTCACACTTTAGAAGAACTTGCCCCTTAATATTGCTCTTTGATGGAAATAAATCCTCAGAAAATACCTGGGTAATGTGTGGGTCTGCCCAGGTTAAATTACCTTCACAGACAATACTGTATTTTCACATCAGATAAGGCGAAATATGTCAAGTTTTCACGACAAGCTGCTCAAGATTCTACTTCCTTCTCTCTGTGCCACCCCCCAAATTTCCTTCACAATGAGTAGAAGGAAGTTTGAGCTATAGTGCTGAGAACTGGTTACTTACCTGCAGAAGTAATGAGGTGGGGGAGCTGATTTACTCGTTTCAGAGTATAGTACCAAGCTATCTGAGATCTGTCTGTCATGATGAACAGGCAAACTGTCTTTCTGTCCTCAGGGAAATATGTTACTGAACTAGCAAAGATAAGAGGATTGCAAGACACTTGTCTTTGGCTGCAGGGCCCTCAGCCTGAGGAGGCTGAGCACACAGGGACTTTCACTCCTGCTGGACCCTTTTGTGTCAGTGAGAAGGCACTTTCACTTCTGTGTGCTTGGGCAGGTGGTGGACTGACCCTCCTAGACCAGGCTATGGATTTGCACATCCCAGAGGTAGAAGATGTGGTGTCAAGTGTTGTATGCTGCTCCAGAAAACTGCATCTCTTTTTTTTTTCTTTTGTTTGTAGATGGACTTGGAAGAAGAAAGACTGAAGCAAAAAATAGCTTACAGGACAATAAAAGAAAAGCTACGCATCTACTCTCTGAGAATATTTATAAATATAATTGTTATTGCTATTTTATCAGGATGTTTTTATTCTATTTATAGAGTAACTTTCTTCTCTCAAGAAAAGTCCAGTGTGAGTATCAGAAATGACATTAGGACAGATTCAGTCGGGGCTGGTGATTACAGCAAGAGGAACTATTGTGAAAGAGTGAAGTATCTTAATATAGCACCTTTTATGCAAGGGATCTGCAAATGCTTTGTACAGACTTACAATTATTTTTAGTAGGAGAGAGCAGGAAAGATCAAGAACCATATGCAAATAAAAAAAAAACCAAACCAAAAACAAAACCAAAACGAAATTAAAAAATGCCCAGTAATGTCTCCCTTTGCTGCAGAGGCTTTGCTGTCAAGTGCCTTGGAGCTATGGCAGCTGACAAGAAGAGCAGCCCTCACCACCCTTCCCATGTAACTGTGCTCACCTCGCTGTGACCTGCTGGGTCTGGGCAGTGAACTGGCTGAGGAAACTGCTCTGCTTAAAGCAAACTTGGTGGTGATCAGCTTCACGTGGTCTGGTTCACTGCTCAGCTGCAGAACTGCACTGCAGGGGAAGGCAGAGCAGAGATTGTGATCTGTATTGTGACTTGAGTTACCGCTATGCAGGGAAACAGGAAGGCTTTGAACACAGAGAAGTTTTCAAAATCAAAGGTTCTTGCATCAGTAGGGGAAAGGATCAGGTTGGGTGGGGTTGTTCGCTGCTGGCAGGACAAGCAGACGAAAAGAGTGGTTCAGAAGCAGAGCAAGAGGAGGCAACAGTTATGACAGTTTTGCAACTTCTCTGTAGGACCCCAGGGTTCAGTCAGCCCGGTAGGAATGGGGACTGCACCTTTTCTCTCCCCTGTGTTTGTTGCTGATGTGATGGGCCTGGCTGTGCATGGGGAAAGTTATGCTTGTGGGGGACCTAACTCTTAACTTCTATAAACTGCAAGGACTGTAGAGACAGAAGCAGCAAATGGGGACTAACTGTTTGTGTCAGAGGTATTGTTTGAGGGTAGAGAAGAGGACAACATAACACAGAATAACTTAGAAAAAACAGCTTCACTTAGTGTGGGCTTTATGGCTAAGGGTCTGTATCCTGACCTTGCCTAAATGAGCAGGTAGAAGGGCTTTTCAGGATGGTAGAAAAGTCAGGGGAGCTGCTTGGCAGCAGCGAGAATAACTTGAAAAGTGTTTACAGTTTGGGTAGGTATAAAACCTGGTAGCCTTGGTGCTGATTAGCAACACAGACACATTTCAAACAGAAGCTTTGGGGAAGCACAGAAATACTCTTACCTGGAGGGGGAGGGAGTTACTGGTCAAGGGAGCAGGAGAAAGCAGGGGTGTGTAGCAGCAAACTGCAGAGATAGATGGCAGTGATCAGGCTTGTAGTATATAGAATAGAGATTTATTTTCCATGAAACATGCTTGTCTAGAGGTATTCAGAATCAGATGGGTTTGCCATTCATGTTATACCTCATTCTTACTGCCCAGCGCAAATGTAGGTGGAGAATGCAGACAGAGTAAAATGTGCTAGCTGAGTGCTGGACAAGAGAGGCCGGTGGGTAGCTGGAGAGAGCATGATATCAGGAAGGTGTGTTTAAGTATTATTTTTCTCTCGTCTCTTCTTGTGCAGGACATCAGCAATATGAACTTCATGGCTAATCTCTTAGTGCAGTATTTGCCTTCAATAGTGATCACATTGGCCAACTTCATTGGTCCTCAGATCTTCTCATTTCTGATCAAATTTGAAGATTATTTACCAGCTTTTGAGATCACACTGACACTCATGAGGTAAAGATGTTTTTATTGTGGCCTTGGATGTTTAAACAACTTGTTCTTGGTAGGTTATGTGTGTTGTAAACATTGAAATATCAGGAAGCAGAGAAGTTGGTGATGAAAACCGAGCAGGCATTGTTTGGCTAATGTTTAGCTGGAAACTTTACATCTGGGAACAATCTGTTTTGATGACAGTGCAGTGCAGTCATCTCAATGTCCAAAGTTTTTCTCTCAGTCCCATTTAGCTGCGCCGTCTGGACATCTTCAACAACCTGAATAGTCAGTAAAGAATTTGCGGCTGCAGAGCTGTGGATTCACACTGCTTTGTGTGCAGCAGTCCCCTTGAAAGAGCAGATGTGTGTGTACAGCAGTGACCGAAGCACAGATTTGCTCAAGGAAGAAGTTAAAGGTTTGGGGTAAAAGATACTTCAGTGTGAGAGCATGAGGAACTGGTGTTTGGAAGCTCAAGGCAGTGAGATCTGGGTTGAAGCATCTGAACTCTCCAAGCCTGTCCTCTGTATTTCTGATTTGGCTAAGTGCCTCAGACGGCCTGAAGCTACATCAGGTGGAAATGCTGCACACAGAATTGTCACATGGCCTCCCAAATTGTACCTGGGAGAGTTGCAACCCATCAAGATCTGCAACTGAAATGACTGATCCAGGAACCGCATTGAGAAAAGAAACAAGGGAGTGTAGCCTAAAGCTGGGAGAGTGAAAAGCAGTTTAACTTACTACCAAGGAAAGAAATGTGTTTAATTTCTGTCTGGCTGTTCTGTTAAAGCTCTGCATGACCCTTTTGTGTTTCAAAGCTGCCTTGGATTCCTGTGCAAAGTGAGCCAGGTATTAGCATGGCTCTCTTTCGGCAGGTTTGGAATGAAGTTTTGCCTTTCTTCCAGGTGTGTCTTCCTGCGTTTGGCCAATATCGGTGTTCTCTTGTTCTCCCTGTGGAGTCAGATCTCTGACTGTGCCGCCGCCAAGTGTGAGCCCTGTGGATACAATTACAAACTCTATCCTGTAAGCAGATTTATCTCGGTCTTTAATCATCTGAACTCGTGAACAGAGATTTGTTTTCCATGAGAGTTGCTTGTCTAGAGGTGTTCAGTATCAGCCCTGTTATCAGTATCAGTTCATGTTATACCTGGTGCTGATTCTCACTGCTCAGTGCAAACCAGTACAGTTATTACACATATCTTCTGTTTGTCTAAAACTTGGAATTAGAGATGATAATTTAGCACAGATTTTCTGTCTGCCTTGAATATTGTTTGAGGTGGCTGTGTTTCGGTGACAATTGTGCTACTGGTTTTTGCTCCGATAAGGCAAATGCTTTTTCCCCCCCAAAAAAACCCAACAAGATAAACACAAAGAGAAAATAACCAACCACCCAAACCAAACAAAACCCAACAAAACAAGCAAGTGAAAAGCTTGGCATGGGAGCTCTGAGACTTTCAATATTTTAGGAATGGGAGTTAACTTGAACTTTATGGTGTTAACTGAGACAGTTGTTGCTTTAGTGATGGACAGATTTATTTTTCACTTGTTATTTAGACTGCTAATCTTGTTTTTCCTGACTTGTTTTTATAGTGCTGGGAATCTGATGTTGGACAAGAAATGTATAAACTGATGATATTTGATTTTATTATCATTCTGGTTGTGACTGTCTTTGTGGACTTTCCTAGAAAGTGAGTATCTCTGCTTTTTGACTGTATTTTACAAATGATATATGAAACATATTGTCTTTTTTTTGTTATTAATTCCTCTTGGTTCTAACCAGGTTACCAATTTTAAAATACATATAAATGTATTTCTGGTGGTTTGAGCACTCGTTTTTTATTCAGGTGGCTGTGTAGCTTTTGATATTTGAGACTTTTTTTCTTCAGACATTTTCTGTTACGTTGTCTAATGCTTAAATGATAAATTCTGTGTGTTCCAAATGTGTTAGAATTCATCTAAGCACTATAACTTAAATTTAAGACTAATGATATTCTTTGGTTTTAGGTTGTTAGTTACTCATTGCTCCTGCAAGCCACTTCAGTGGTTTGGATTGCCGGAATTTAGAATTTCTGACAATGTCCTTGAAATCATTTATGGGCAGACTATTTGCTGGATTGGAACCTTCTTTTCACCACTTCTCCCTGCAATAGCAACTGTTAAATACTTCCTCATCTTTTACATTAAAAAGGTAATGGAGGTGCATGGTTAACAAAGAAAACTGAGCACATCTCTGTGGTTTTTGTAGTATAGAGATTTAGGTATGCAGGTGATCTAAACCAAACAAAAAACCCTAAAAACACCTGTGGATGCAGGGTACAGGAATGAGGCAATGGTATTCCACTTTCTGTAAGCTTTGTACCGTTAAGCGAAGGTGGAATTTTGCTCTGAAGTCAAGCAAAGCCACATTTCAGTTACTACCTCTTCCATTATTTGTCCTTTTTTTAATAAAATCTTATGTACTAAAGCTACTTTTACAACACTTTCCTGCAATAATCTATGTATTAGCAACACAGCTTGGAACTTGGACAAAATTTTGCAAAACAAATTTTTTGCTAAAAATTTGGAAGCAAAATGGAAAATCCAGGCTGGGTTGGATGTATCTGTTGACTGTGCAAATGCATGAGGTCCCTTGGACAAAGTTCTTAATCAGAATTGGACACCTAAACCAAAATGTAAGATGTTCTTATCTTAGCCCTTTTCAGCCCATGTGCATCAAAGGAGGGTGGTTGTGTGGTAGCTGGTAGCATGTTTGAGAACAGAAAATTCAGCTGAGTGGGGAAAGTATACTCAGATGTATGTATATAAACGTGCTGGTAACAGTCTTGCTGGCTTTCCCTCCTCAGTTCAGTTTGATACACACACAAAAACCTGCAGATAAGCCTATCAGGGCATCAAGTTCCAAGTTTTTCTTCCTGGCGGTGCTGCTGATTGGGCTCCTCTTGGCTTTTATCCCTGTGGGAGTCAGCATAGCAAGGTAAGTGACAGCTTAACTTTTCACTTGTTGTGAGGTTGTCAGTTCCATAAAAGCAGACACACGACTTTGGAATGATTAACTGGAATGAAATATATAGTGTATAATACATCAAATTGTAACTCAGTTCATATAAACAAAAATTACAATTTTAAAGACACAGGACACTTTTACCCCATCGGCAAAATGGTGCTGGGCTTGTGTTGGATTATTTTATCTTTACATTTTGGTGTAACACCTTCTTTCTCTTCTGCTTCTTTGACAGCATCCCCTCCTCCAAGGCATGTGGGCCATTCAGGAATTTTAACACTTCATGGGAAATTGTTCCAGAGACAATATATGGATTTCCAAAAGGTCTGCAGCAGGTCCTTTTTGGCATGGCATCAGAAGCCTTTGCAGTGCCTCTCTTTATGGTCATTTGGTGAGTACTGTGGAGACCTGATTCACTTATGCAGCTTCATTTCCTTCCATACTGAACTAATACCAAACCTCTATTAGACCAGATTTTTCATTTGCAGTCAAAAGCATCGAAGCACACATGAATCTTCATCCCTTATGTCTTTGCACTCATTAGCTTTATTCCATTTCCTCTCACTTCCCATTTCTAACAGTGTCCTCCTAAAAAATGTTAACTGCAGATCCTCTGTGATCACAATTCCTATCCACAAAGCTTAGTTTTAAAACAAACACTAAACAAAACTCTCAAAACAGTAGTTTTGTAATATAAAATTCAATACAGAATCATAAAATTTTTAAGGTTAGAGGTCACCTGTAGAGAGCATCTAATTCAACTCTCCTATTCAAAACAGAGACAAGTGGAGTAGGTGTTCTGGGATAAAGGGTTTTTTCTTATGTTTAAATGGAATTTTGTGCATTTCAGTCTAACTCAACTGGTTACAAGATTTGGAGCCTTGTTACTTGATGTATTCTACAGCTTGTACACTTGAGAAACCATGCAGCGAGCCCTTTCTCATAGCACATGATTGTGTTCTCCTGAACTGAACCTGTTATTATGTACACAGGAAATCTCAAGTCCTCTTTGTTTGTTTTTTCTTTTCTTTTTTTACTTTATCATAAAGCTGGTGAAAAGGTGAAGGATGACTTGCACTACTACCCTGCTGCTTGTTATTTGGAAAAGAAAATACATGATTTATATAGGCATTTCTACCGTTCTGGTTCTTGCTATTTTTGATCATTTAATGCAGTGTGGATAATCAGTCACAGATAACACTGGGATACATGCTGTTTGGAATGGCTGCCATACTCATCTGTGGCTGCTTACCTTAGCTAGAAACCCCAATGGGAGCAGAGTTGCTCCAGTGAAGACTCATTAAACTTAATTTCTGAGGAACAACCGCCCCTATACAAACACTTAGAGCAGGGCAGGAACTGACAGTCTAGACAGAGCTGTCAGAATGCAGCCTGGAACATCTGTGTTGTGCCTCTCCGTCCCCTGGCACTCCCTAACACAGGCCCTGCCTGCTGGCAGCACAAATCTCTCAGCAGATGCTTTTGAGCAGAGCTATGCCCAACCTACCCCAGCAGCATACTGATTTTTTAAAAAACTGTTTCTTTTCTCCAGCAGCTTCTCATCTGAACCCACAAACTGACCATTTCTCTAGCCCGTAACAACCTTTTTCTGCCCGGTGGTGTTTTGCACGATGCTAACATGCCGTGTTTGTTGTTTGCAGCCTCGTTCTGTTCTATGTTATGGCCTTGGCTGGAGCGCACAAGCGAGTGGTTGAGCGGCTGGAAGAACAACTGGCTTTGGTAAGATTTGACCCAGTTTACTGACGCAACAAAGAGAACTTTAGGGGCACAGAAATGAGCCACACAGAGGAACAGCGATTTTTATGGTCTCCTGGGTAGTTGGTGTTTGCACAGGCAGTGGAGAATGTTTTACAAATTGCACAGGGAAAATAACCTAAGAAATGTGGTATTTCACAGTGGAGTTGGTATTTCTCAGTGGAGTTCATTTTCCTGGGTATCAGCTGCAACTGCACCAAGGTCTGCTTATATCAGGCAACACACATGCAAGAGATAGGCCTCTGAGAAGCTCTGTCTCTGTTTTTATCTGTTGCCTTGCTTAAATCCACCCATCCGTGTGTTTTTTCTGCCAAAAGAGAACCTGAACATTGTGCTTCCTGTCCCCTCCACTACCTTGCACAATCCCCACTTCTATTTCCTTCTCTGCCCTCACAAACAGGCACCCGACTCCCTACCCTTCCCTCCAGGCCTGTTTTTCTACCACATCGTGTCTGGTCTCACTCCTGAGTGCAGGTCCCAGCACCTCTTGAGCGGGTACTGGAAGTGGAACAAGTTGCTGCCAACCAGTCCTTTGGAGAAGGGTGCTAGTGCAGAAACGCTGCTTTGTGGCCATCAAAAGCCACTGCCAGGTTTGGCAGCATTTGTGTGCTGTGGTCTGACAGACTGCCCAAGTCAGAACCCAGCCTCACTGCTGAGACTTCTCACTTTCTTAGGAAATAGCCCATTTCTTGGTAATGCTTCTTTTAGATACAGATTTTGACAACCCATCTGTAGAAAAAAAACTGCCGGGGAGAGATTTTTGAGGAGTAGGGAATTTAGGAACAAAAGCCTTCCTGCTTTTTGAAGGGTTTGCAGATCAGTTGGAAATTCTGAAAACTCTTGCATGCTCTTTATTTTCATTTGCTTAGTGTTTTTAGACTTCTTGGAAGTAGGGTTTTAAGTCTTTAGGTGTGTGAGATGCTTTTGCTAGGCTCAATGCAGAACTGATGATGTGTGGTGTAATGTGAGAAAAAATAAGTCAAGACTATTGTAAACTTAAAATTGTTCAGGCAGTTGAGAGTGTTCTGGGAGCCACTAACGAGAGTACAATGTAGTGAGCACACCTATTTATTCCTAATAAAGAAATGAGCTGTTCATAAATAACTTGTATTAACACTGTTCATGTAGAGCCTACTTTTTATTCTGTCTTTCCAGGAGAGTCGTGACAAGATGTTCCTAATCACAAAGATAACAGAAGCTAATAGGCAACCTTGAAAACCACGAAAGCCAGAAGAACTTGACTTCCTGAAACTCCCAGAACCACAAGATAAGAGTAGAAGCATCTGCAGTACAAAGAAATTGAGCAGCTGATTGGCACCCTGGCACTGCTGTCTATGGAATGGATGCTTGTGGTCTTAGTCTTGATTAAGCTAGTAGGGCCTGAAGTTTCCAAAACTGGAAAGTCAGCTAATTTATGCTGTGTTAGACCTGTTCAAAAAAAACTGTATGGTAGGACACTTTATTGCTGCTATAGTTTCAGAGTTGGGATTTGTTAAGTCCCCATTTTTCCAAGGAGTTTGGGTAAAATATGACCATAACTGAAATTCTTTTGTACTGTTTTTACAAATTATGCTCTAAGAGTCATGAGGGAGGGGAAGGGTATGGCTTTACATGTTTCCAGCTCACTTCTCTTTTTAAAACCAAAGCAAAAGAAAGATGTAGGCAAGTATTTTGAAATGGCACGTAGGAGAAGAAAATACCACAGACGGGCTTGAAATCAGTTTTCTAAATATTTTTGGAGATGAGGCTTTTATATTTATTTTGCTCTGAAGTAGCAAGTGCGGTTGAACACTGGACAACGTCACAAAATGGCTCAGAAGAAACAGTAACTCTGATAAAAGAGCTCTGAATAAACACTGGGCTGTAGGAAGAGACGGCACTGCTCAGGCACCAGCTGCTATGGAGGGGCCTCTTTTTTCTTTTTTCCTCTCTTTTTAATGTTTTAAAGCATTATTATTTGTGTTTTATTGTTGTGTGAGCATCTTGACTACTGCTCTTTTTACTTTAAAATGTGAATATTTAAGAGTTATCGGTTGGTAACGCTGTGTGTCAGTGCCCCTTAATTTCACGTTTCTTCTCACTTGTCTGCACTGCTGGGGCAGTCCCAGGAGCCTACTAACAGATTCCTTTATTTAAAGATTGGTGTTAAGGATTTTCTGTACAGAATTGTGTATACTCCTTGAAATCTGCTCTTCAGTTAAATGTGAGACGCCATCCTTTTTATGTAGTGCTCCAGGACGTTTTCTGCCTTCCTTCTGAGGAGATCATTGTTCAATAAACGCTGTATTTTTCACTCCGGGTGTGATGTTTAGCGGTGAGTTTCGGTGCCGGCGGGCGGGGCGATCCCGGCCCTCAGCGCGGCGCGCGCCCTTCCCGCCTCGGCCGGGAGGGGCGAGCCCCGCCCCCGTTCCCATGGCAACCGGCAACGCCGGCCGTGACTGACAGCTGGGCTGCCCAATGCGGCGGCTCGGGGGAGCCAATCGGAGCCGCGATAGGGCGGGAGGCGGCGCGCGGTGATGACGCGGCGGAGGAGCCGCCGTGGATCAGCGCGATGGCGGCGGTGGCCGCGGCCCCGGCGGTGCGGCTTTCGCTGGGGCGGCGCCGCTGCCTCCGCTGCGGGCCCGGTACGGGCGCTGCTCCTCTCCCTGCCCGCCCCTCACGCCCCCGGCCCCGCGGCGGGCAGCGCCTCGGGCGGGGCCGGGCGGCAGCGGAGCTCGTGTCACCTTTGTCTTTCCGACAGGTCCGCGGCCTGTGCCCGCCGGCGGGGCCGCCCTCAGGCCGTGCAGCACGCGGGCGGCTCTGCAGGGCATCAACAAGCCCGTCATAGACCGCATCATCCGCGTGGACCACGCGGGGGAGTACGGGGCCAACCGCATTTACGCGGGGCAGATGGCCGTGCTGGGCAGGTCGAGCGTGAGGCCGGTCATCCAGGTCAGTAGGCCTGGGGGCGAGCGCTGTGTTTGTTTAATTTACGTCTAATTAACAGCGGCCGGATGAAGGGGAAAGGTCGTCGATTTGGTGGCAAGTTTGTTGTATGTTTTTTTCTAAGCACGTCCAAACATGTGGGTTTGTAAAGAGGGGTGGGATTACTTGCTAAGGAAGTTACCAGTACTTCAGGTACTGTAGTGTTGTCCTCTTTTGCTAAATATTTTTATGTTGCCTTTTTATAATTGTCCTCATCTGCCCTTTTTCATTACTTCTCTGTGATGTTATAATGTTACGTCAGCTGTCACAATGTGTTTTGTTTTCTTTGTGTTTATTAGTTTTATTGGAAGGGTTTAACTTCTATGGTTTTGTACTTCACTGTCATCTGGCTCTTTTGCAGCAAATGTGGGATCAAGAAAAAGACCACCTGAAAAAGTTCAATGAGCTCATGGTTGCATACAGGGTTCGACCTACTGTTTTATTGCCTTTCTGGAATGTAGCAGGTTTTGTTTTAGGTGGGTTTTATTATTATTGTTGTTGTTTTGTGAAGTCTGCAAATGTGCAAACTATTTGTGTTGCTTCAGATTTCACTGTGTTTGTATGTTTGGCACCACAACCACAGGGGCTGGAAGTGCTTTCCTGGGAAAGAAAGGTGCCATGGCTTGCACAGTGGCAGTGGAAGAGAGTATATCAGAGCACTACAACAACCAGATCCGAACTCTCATGGAAGAGGATCCAGAAAAATACAAAGAACTATTGCAGGTATTTAACTGACTTAAAAAATAATTTAACAAACCCATTGAATTACCTAATGCAACTTTAGTCTTTTAAAGAATAACATGCTTGTAGAATTTATAGTAGATCTTTGTTGAGTCACTTAGAATACTGAAATCAGTGGAAACTTTTAAGATAAAAGGATGTCTTTTTCCTTCAGCAGCACTAAATTGATCAAGGACCAAAATTAAAAAGTATGTTGGGTTATCTTCAGCATGCTTTCAGTAATTTAGTGTTTCCCTTTTGAGTGGCAGAATTGTGCTTTAATTTTGATTAATTTTAGTTGAAAGGAAGGGTCTGAAGGGGAAACAAAAGGCAGAAATATGATTGCATAGTAGACCTGCTCTGAACACATTCAGGTACCTTCACATCCTCCTTAAACTGCAGGACCCAGAGCTGCACACAGTGCCTTTTGGTCCCAGTTGAAAGACTCAAAAATGAAAAAAGTTCTTTAGAGTAGACGAAAGCCCAGTTGGCTTATAGGAAAATACCCCATAGAAGAAAGGGACCTTAATTTCCTTATTCAGATTGTCAGAATCGTGTGTGTGTGTGAAACTAATCAGTGTTAAAGTTTACTGTGACTGGGTTTTTTTGAAACAGTGAAAAAGACAGAATTAAACAGCACCTTGGCCTTAAAGACTTTTTTTGGAGAATACTGTGAAGAATTCCTTTCTTCCCGAATTAGAGATTCAGATCTTTGAGAAGTTTCTTGAGAGGCCCCAGCTTGCTGTGGTGCATGCAGTGGTCAACAGCAGATAGTTTTGTGTACCAGCTGCCTTGATTTGTCTGCAAAGAAGACTTGCTAACTACCTGCTGTTTTAAAGGTAATAAAGCAATTTCGGGATGATGAACGGGAGCACCATGACATTGGGATAGAGCACGATGCAGAAGCAGTAAGTACAATGTTATTCTTTCCCAAAGATCCATATAAGAAAGCCTTGCAATGTTACAGCTTTCATTTTTCTGGAACAGAACTGAATCTTTTGAAACTCACGTCAGGTGTTGAAGTGATTGTGTTTTCCCAAGAGGTGTCCTCTCCAAAATTTTAAATTTTATTTTATTTTAAGTTTAGATTAGATATTTATGAGGATAAGGCTAATAAGTGCTACCCATACAGCTGGGAACTTGTTGCATCATCTTGGTAGATGGTCAAAACCCTGTTAGGATGTGTGATATACTGAACTAAATTCTGTGCTCTGTGGAATAACGGATGAGGAATGTGTGGCTTCTCTCCTTATTTTTCTCCTGACCTACACTTGTGGAGAAATGGAAATATTCTGCAGAGCTGATAGATTTTAGTTTAGTTTTCTCTAGGGTCAATTAGTCTACAAATACAGGTGGGATTTCTGTGTGTGTGTGGTTTTTGGTTCTATATGATACTTACTATTCCTTATCACAATCTGGTTCAGCCAAACATTTCAGGAGATGTATTTAATCTTTTATTCTTTTTACAGACACCAGCTTATTCTGTTTTGAAGACAGCCATACAACTTGGATGCAAAGCTGCAATATTTTTATCAGAAAGAATTTAGTGCTGTTTTCCATAATGGCTGTGGCAATAAACTGGGACACAAGTGCATGGAAATCATGGAAGACTAAGAGCTGTTATATTCAGCCTTTTAAAATGTTTAGCACTAAGCACTTGATTCAGCCATCCTTTGTCACATTGAGCACCCATTTAAAAAGTATCTGTGTTAAAGTCAGTTGGTCTAAATGTGAACAAAGATGGCAGAGTTGGGTCTGTGTGAACCAAACCTCCCTATGCAGAGACTGTTCACAAGGTGGCAGCAAAATATGTGTGTATACACAATATGTGTGTGTATATATATATACACACTTAAAAATGATAAATACCTTCTCTGTTGCCTCAAATTTATGTGGACTTGAAATAAGCTGGAGCTCATCAGCTAATTTTAAAATGGTTAATACTGATGAAGTAGATTATTTTTGATTTCTGTTTTCAGAGTAAGTGAACTACTGGCAAGTATTTATTTTCAATCTGTCTTGAATAAAGATTGGTATTATAATTTTACTTAAAGTCTTCTTTGTGTTTTGAGGTGGGTTGTTTTTCAGGTTTAGTTCTAAATTCTTTAAGTAGAATTTAATTTCCTTTGTTATTTTTTATTGTGGTGGGATATTGTTGTTATTGTTTAGTATTTTCTTGGGTTTGGGTTTTTTTGATCCAAATGTGTGTATAAAGGAACTGATTCCTGACACAAAGCAGGTGGAAAGAGTAACTTGGACCACCTGTGGAACTGCATTTAATATTCTGTTAGAGCTTTCAAGGTTATCTTACTTTGCTTCAGACAGCATTTAATCCAAGTACATCTGGGTCTACCTGTTTACTAGTTCTGTTAGTGTTTGTAGGTACTGATTGGTGTGTAATTTGACATGGAAAGCTGCTTATAGAGAAACTCCTATTCTGTGTGATTTATTATGACTGGCACTTCCTACATTCTTTAAAAATATTTTCTGTCCAACTATTTCAAGTGTTACCTGGTTATACTCAAAGTACTGATGTTATTTACATCGTAGCAAAGTAGCATTTGGTTCTCTTATCTATGACTGGTTTGCACACCCACTGGAATAACTTGAGGAACTCGAAGCTAAATCAGGGACTGCATAATCAGAAGAGAACTCTTAAGGAATTCTCATTTTATTTGCCTCAGCCCCAGACAGTTGTGAACGACATCTGTGAATACTCAAGTTTACTAAAGGTACGTCCTGTTAGATTAATGCAATATCTTCCTTAGCTTAACCAATTCACTGAACAAAAGTTACATCTGGCAGATTTCTTGCTTCCATTTCTCTAAAGTATTTAATATGCATGTGGAAAATTCCTGGGTAATTTGGAGGAGAGAGGAATTGGCACAAAAGAACGGCTAATTTTAAGTGGCTGGAGGGGTAAAATGTGGTGTTGGAAGCCTGTGCAGTGCAGTTGTGTAAGTTATCAGCTTTAATAATTGAGAAAAAGAAGGAAAAGGGTTGCTTGATGAATAGTCCATTGTAAAGTCTTTAATACCAGGGGCAGCATGGGACAGCATCTTTTGTAAGTCCATTATTCGAGCTGAGGGGGAGGGAAGGGCACAGTACATTTTGACTCAAAGTCACAGTTTGCACACCCATAAACACAATGGTCCTGTGACATAAACTTGAAACAGAGCCAGAGTTCCTGGTCTATTAGTCGTTGCATCAGGATTGAAAGCTGGACAGGGCATCTGTGGGGCTTTCCTAGAGAGATGGTACTCCACTGAAGTCTGGTGCTCTCCAAGGCCGTGGTTACAGAGGTTTTCTGAAGATGTCTGTGGTGGTTCAGCAGTGGGATTGTGGGATTTGTGTTCAGCAGTGGTGGGACTGGCTTCCAACAGAAGTGCTCATGTGATTGTCCAAGACGTGGGAGGCCTCCAAGGCCATCACACACTGCTCACTTGGGGCAACATTTAAGAGACAAATCTCATGTTTAATGTATTTCTTTTGGCCAAAGGCTGGGAACATCAAATGCCAGGAAGTCAGTGTGTGAGATCAGTGTGTTTGGTCATATCTGCTGCAACTCTGGAAGTGTTCAGAGGGAGTTCTTTGTCCTCAGCAGCTGAACACATCCTGCACATTTGATTAGGGTGTCAGACAGTAACACTGTCTCTAGCTGTGAGCATAAAATGTGAATTGAGAGAACAATTCTGCTTTATGTTCCAGGAAAGGATTTGGTCCTTCTTTACTGGAGCAGCAGATTTATAATCCATTATAATGTGAGTGGGCTATTCCTCTGCCACTTCCAATGGCTGTGCATTTCCCTGTTCCCTGGCAGTTTACTCTTTTTGTTGTTGTTTTACACAGAAAATAGAGTTGCTTTTCATTTTTCCCAGGAGAAATAGACTTTTTTTTTGTTTACAAACCTGTTTGGGCTTTTAAAAGACTGAAAAAAATGGTAGAAGGTTACAAAACAACAAGGGATGCTCGGTGCTGTACAGAACTATTGTACAGCTGCTGCAAGGCTGTAGTTTTCTGATGTTATTTTGAGGCAGAACTAAACTAACTAATAATTTAGCCATCCCAGCAGGGGTTAATTGCAGACAGAGGCCAAAGTATATAGCTTATACAAGTCTGTTATCATTGTGATTCTCAGTGAACTCTGGTCATGTTGACAGAGGAAAAGGAGCCTGGATCAGACAGAAGGCTGTGAAATGCTGCATTTTCAAAACAGGGGGTGGGGAAGATTGACAGGGTCTTTACTGTGAGTTTGAGTTTTGTGGCTTCCTTGTAAACCATAAAATACACACGTAATTTGGGTTTCGTAATATACAGTGGGATGAAATCCTTCCCCTCAAAGTAACGAGGGCTTCTTCTCGCTCCTGTGGTAACCCAGGGCTTGATCCCAATTTTCTCTTGCAAAGGAGAGTTTTATTTCTCGGTGAGGGGGAGCAGAGGGTATCCATCTGTGTGTGTGCAGGGCTGATATCTGCTCTTTGATCAGCATCACCTCTTGCTGGTTCCTTCTGCAGTCAGTGCTGGGGGACCTGGCCCCTTTTCTCCAAAGCTGCTCTGAGTCAGGGGTTAAGGTAATGATGGTGCTTGGAGGTGAGTGGCACAGCCAGATGGTGCAGTCCCTGTGCTGAGCACCAGGGCTGTTCCTGATGCTCTGACAGTTCTGGAGCAGGATCTCTGCACTGTCTGTAGGCACCACACAAGGCACGTGTAGGTGTGGCTGTGCCAGGACACGTTTCAGCCTCTTGCTGCAGCCTCTAGGCCAGGCAAAACTCAAATGCCCATGGCTAGGATTAATGTGGTAATGCTGACATAAACTGAAAGGATTTGTGTCAAGGGCATGTAGTGATAGGACAAGGGGCAATGGCTTTGTATTGGTAGGGTGGGTTTAGATTAGATAGAAGGAAGAATTACTTCACTGTGAGGGTGGTAAAGCACTGGAACAGGTTCCCAGCAGCTGTGGATGCCCCATCCCTGGAAGAGTTCAAGGCCAGGTTGGATGAAGCTTGGAGCAGCCTGATCTGGTGGGCAGTGTCCCTGCCCATAGCAGGGGCGTGGAACTGGATGATCTTTAAGGACCCTTCCAACCCACACCATTCTATGATTCCATGATTTATGGTGCAAATTATGTAAAATGAGACTCATAGGATTGTTTGGCAGAGAGTGAAATCATTGTCTGGGATGGGCTTCATCTTTGTCTGCAGTAAATGTGTGGCCACTTGAGCACACACAGCTAGGCTTGCCATCAACTGAGGATGTGCCATACAGCCCCCATGCTGGGGATGATGTGGGTTGTATATATCTACTTTTTCTTAGCATTTCCAGGGTTATTTAATCTGTACAGGCCCTTGTGGGTGCCTTGTTTTTGGCTTTAGGGAAGACATAATTTCAAATGGTGTGCTAGTAATTTTTTGTCACTAGCTTCAAGGTTGTGGCATGTCACTTGTATTGAATTCTGCACATACTTTTTTAGCCTGGGAAGCTTAAAGGGATAAGATAAAAATATGGGCTAGTTTCAAGGAGGAATTTGTGTGATAAAGGAGGAGATTGTTTAAAGGTACCACTTTAATATTTGTTACTTCAGTTTTCCAGGGTGTCTGAGATGAAAAATCTGAATGGATTTAGGACAATGGCAGTCGTACTTCAGGTGTTTTTGAGAAGTACCATGTTGTGCTACAGTTTTGTAGAGCAGAACCCAAACCTGAGCAGAGCAGGGGTGGTACCTCTGTGTCCAGCAGTACAGCTTGTGGCAGCAGCAGTGTTTCATCGTGTTAAGATGCAGATTATTATACCTATGCTGATATTTAGAAGGTGGGGGTTTTGGTACTGAATGTCCTTGTTTCACTATCTCTGACCGTGGCACTGGCCTTTACTTGTGCCTGTTCTTAGCTGGAAGCAAATGATGTTCTGATGGAAGCCCAGGAATCACACAGTGTTACTTGGAAAGGAACTCTGGAGGTCATCTTGTCCAACCTCCTGCTGGAGGCAGGACTGTGGCCAGCACTAAAGGAGGTCAGCCATGACTTTTTCTAGCCTGGTGATGAAAACCTCCAAGGACAGAAATTCCACAGCCTCTATGGGCAGCCTGTTCTGATCCTGCATTTACCCTACCAGTGATGCTTTTTGCTGATATCTATCCTGAACCTTCCAAGACTGTTGCTGCTGCTGCTTGTTATGTCATATAACACCGTGGAGAAGAGTTTGCCTCCACTATCTTAGTAAGTTGTTTTTGAGTAGTTTTAGGCAGCTATTAGATCCCTCAGATCTTACCTTCCCATGTGCTGGGCTGCCCAGGTCAGAGCAGGGGCAGCAGTGAGTGAGGGGGATTTGAGGTTTTTTGCAGTGCATTTTGAAGACAAGTTCTGCCAGCCTTGTTTTAGCAGGCTGTCAAGAGTTTCTCCCAAGCTTGGGGTTTGAGGGCAGCTGTACAGTCAGAGGCTGCTAACTATATATGCAAATACATAAAACATTAAGTGGAGTGAAAAGCATTTGCTTGTAGGAGCAGAGAGACATGCAGTGTCAAGGCAGATGACTCAGTCCTGTTGATCACTGTTGCTATCTCTGGATTAAAGTAATCTTCCTCTTTAAACAGTAGCCTATGTCTAATTTAAAACTGTCCCATCTTGTTGATGATAGATTGTTTCCTCCCTCCTGTGGGACAGAGACCTGCTTCAGAGGTGGCACCCAGCTTCTGAGGAAAGGGAACACACAAGTTACTTTACTGGGACTGATGCCCAAATGACAACACAGAGGAGCTTTGCTCTCTGGAGGTGTCGTCCTAAATTCCCTGTGCCAATGGCTGTGGATCCCAAGGCAGGTGCAACAGAGTCCCACTCTCAGGAGTGATGGCCTCTTCTCTGCTAGCTTGACGCATTCTCTTGAGAAAGGGGCTTTGCTTTAGGGCTGGCTTAAGAGTAGGCCAAGTCTACTCCAGATAAAAATTCATGCTTAATTCTCAGCCCAAGAGCAATGGGGATAATTGGATGCTCCATGTTAACCTTGGAGGCTTTAGTGACTTGCCTGTGGCCACTTAGCAAGTCTGTGGCTGAAATACACTGGAAATGCAGTTTGAGAGGAGCTGAATCTCCCTTTCTGTCTGTACTACTGTACTAACCATACAGCACTCCTGGTATGTGAAAATGTGCTTTCAAGTGTGTTTTTTATTCAGCAAAAGAACAGCAGCAGGACTTAAAATCACTGAGATTATTCTGCAAATGTAGCTTCATGGCTTGATTCCAGCCCTGACCTGGAAAGCTAACTGCTAGTGACGGGTGAGGAGCTGTCTTCCACATCTCATCTTGTCAGCTCCCATTGTTCTGACTTTGGCAGGAAAAATGCTGTTTACTTGAGGACTTTGAAGGAGGTTGAAAGAAGACTTTGAAAGTGGTTTGTTTTTTTATTTTATTTTATTTTAATTAACAACTCTCCACTTTTCAATTCCTCCCACCCAAATATTGCAGCAATACTTGCTAATGAGAAATAATTATTTCTCAATTTTAAGTGACACAAGTGCTATTGTTTACACAAAATGTGAGAGTCTTGTAAGACATGGGGCATATGTTTAGAGAGATAATGCATGAGAAATCAGTTCTGCCTTCTTGGGAGAAGAGCCTTGCAAAGGAAGATGACAGATACATGTGTTTATATACAGACTCTGGAGCTGGCTGTGTTTGCTTATCATTTGTCATAAATGCAGAGGCTTGCAGCACAGAGCACTAGTTCAGCATAAGCTAGAACATATGGTCCTCTCCAGCAGATGTGACATGAATCCTAATGCTCACTGGATGTTTCAGGCTGGTGACCAGCAAGAGGATTTATCCTGGTAAGCTGGTATGAGTATTCTTGAAGCTTTCCCATGGATTGTTGCTCCATTTGGGATTTTTGCATGGATGAGGCAGGAGAAGTATGGCCTGGTTTTCAGCTTGCATCGCTGGCAATTCATAACTGCTGAAGCAGCCAACTGGACCCACCTGATACATTGCTTGGATATGATGTTGCAAACTGTTGGGATAAAAATGTTTACATGAAGCTACTGCTTTGAAGTTCCCTGAGGAGTGACCTGATAGTTTGTTATTTCTTTCCTACTGACTCATCATTCTCCATAAGCTTGTTGTTCAGACAGAAATAACTCACCAGCACCAGTGGTGAAAGCCCTGTGTCTTGTTTTCAGTGGCTTTCCTATTAATAAGAAAATGCATGGTTGTATTTTTTTCCTTCCTTTTTCCCTACACTTGCCCAAATACATATGGTACTGCTACGGCCTTTGCTTTTAGGTGATGTGTTGTGATACACCCTCCATCTGTCTTCTAATACTCAGTACTTATTCCAGGCTGACCTGTGGTAAGTTAGGAGTAATCAGCAGAACTCTTAACACACTTGTCTTTGATTTACTAAAAAAAAAAACAAACCAAAAACCTAATCCCAAACATTTCACTTATGAAGTCTTATAAGTCACAGCCAAGAGCAGCCAAATTACAGAACAAATTACTTGACCTGCTTGTGTTACGAAAACAGCATAAAACCAAGAGAAGTTTAGAGGAGATTTCCTAGAGAATATTTATCCACACTGTAAAACCAGTGATAAATTTTCCTGTATCTGCCAATTATTGTTTCACACTCTGCTCTTACTCAGTGTTCACCCTCTTCATCTTAGGCAACACTTACTCATTCCCGAGTTCTCCCACATACCAAGATACTAATCTGTTTTTGATGCAAACAGTCAGTGATCTGAAGTTGCTACAACACACCAGCATGGACTTGATTCAGTAGCTGTTTTTGTTTGCTTTCATTTTTGTTTGTTTGTTGTTAGGGAGAAAGAATCTCAAGTGGATCAAAGTCCATGCGGTCTCCGGAGCTGCACCCATGCCCCTACTTCTTTCCCCTGTGTTTAGACTTGCATGCTGTGAAGTTTCAGGAGTTGTAGCCATTACCCATCTGGCCACATCTTCAGGTCTGCTGGGTGCTCTCCACTGGCTCTTCCAGGATGCAGAGAGCACACAGTTATATTTATGTCTGCCCTGGACTCAGTCTTCCCGGCCCGTCTTGGTGAGCTGGTGACAAAGGGCGTGCTCACACTGCTGAGCAGGAGCTGGGTTTCCCTGGAGCAGAGGGGAGCTCATTTCATGGTGTCCCAATGACCAGAGGCCAGGAGAGGGACAACCTGTCTGCCACTGAGCTTCCCCATACTGGGCCACTATCTTCAGGTGGGTTTTGACCTGGATGGCTTGCCTTCTGCTGATGGATGAAGACAGGCACTAAAACTTAAGTTACTTGTGTTTTTACTTCCCCCTCTCTCTTTGATCAATGGGCAGATTGTAAATGGACTTGTTGGCTGACTGTTTGGGAGATACCTGTTCTTTGTGATAGTCATCTATTTGTGGAGCTAAATCAGTGCTGTAGGGCATGAGAAGCTGTTTAAACAGCACAAACTACGAATGACAGAGGGTACTGGAGGCAAGTGGTCTCAAGAAAGCCACTGGTTCAAAATTGCTTACACAAAGTATTTGGTGAACAATTTCAAGTAAGATAAATGTCCAAAAGTGCATGAATGGTTCATTAAAACAAGGGAAATAAATCCAATGAAGCAATCAATCATCATGAATAATTCATTGTTCTTGAATATATTTAGGAGTGATATTTAAAATATATTTTTATGCTGATAATCATAAACCTGACCAAAACATTGATCTAGAGAGGGAGTTCATTATTTATTCCAGAGCCAAAGACTGGTGCTGAAACTGTGAACCGAAATCTCTTAGTGAATTCAGATGCAACCCTTAGTATTTCATACTTCTTAAATGTCTAAAAATCTTTCTGCAGAGATGAGCTGTTAAAGCTCCCCTCAGATCAGATCCCAGAAAAGCTGGGAGCACAAGGTATGGAGATTTCAAGTGTATAACTTCCAATATCAAAGTGCTTTCGGAGAGAGCTTGAAATTCATGCAGCCTGAGGCAGCTCTCCCCAAGCCTCTGTCATCTGTCACACCGTGGCAGGAGGCAGAGCTGAGAGAGGAAGGGGAATAACACATTAGTATGAGGACAAAGCCGTGTCATTTAAAGAATTGCAATCTGAGCAGAAGCTTGGTGTTGGGTGGGTAACAGTTCTTCTTTATTTTTCAACTCATGCTCTTCATTCTTTGCTCACCATGGTAATCCCTTTCCTCTGCTTCCACGGCGATCAGCGAATTATTGTGGGAGTGGCTGGGACATCTCTGCTCTGTGGTACCACATCCCCACTCCTAAAGGGTGATGCTGCAATGGGTCCACGTTTCACTTTAACACTGTAGGTGTCTTGTACTGCTCCGTGCTTTCTCTAACATTTATGTCCTCCTTTAGTTATGAGCATATTCTTTTCCGTTCAGAGAGGACCCAGACATAAAGATCCCAGAGGCACTGGTGACCCTTCTGCTGAGGAAGGGGCTGGTTCTGGGCATTGCAAGGTGAGCCCAAGGCTAATGAGATGTTTGTAGAAGCCCCCAGCGAGGCATCCACTCACTTGCACTGGTAGGACTTCAGCCTGGTTATGGATGTATCTGTTCCCACCAATGCTGAGATAGGGAAAAGCGAACCTTTTGTATTCATTGTTTCCCCTTTGCAGGTACCACTTCAGAGACGGCAAAGGGAAGAGGAGGCAACATATTCTGAAAGTAAAGTAAGAAATAACATACCACAAGCTGGTTCACAGCTGCAAAGGCAGTTTGGGCTTGACCCCAGTCTCTCTTAGGGAAGCCTGTACCATTCCTGTTGTTTCAGTGAGTTTGCTTTGTGTTTGTACCTATGTGAGATGAGGGCAACCCATATTTTACAGTTCCAGGGAGCATTGTATTGTAAATTTAAAAAATAGATTTAAATTGAATTAGGTAGGACACGAAAGATGCTCCCACCTCTGATCAAGTGGATGGCACTGTAGTAATAAGGAAACCTATGACACCAGATTTAAAAATAGCTGTCATTTAATGAGCTCATCTGAATGGCCTTGAACAAAGGTGGGAATATGGTGCACTTGCTATCTTGCTAATGAAGTAATTGTGTTGCTTTGCATTGATCTGTGGAAAGTTTTATCTAAAGGGGTGCAACCTGAGAAATTGGTGTGGAGGGATGCTGGGAAGAGATCAAGATTAGCCATCCTGGTGGGATTTCAGGCTCCATCCCTGTGATGCTTGACACCTCACAGGGCAGCCCAGCAGGTAAAGAATTTCCCTTGAAGCGGGAAGATTACATGACTGATTTTACTGAGGCTGATTTTTAGGCATGATTTAAACAACTGTGTGTGCAGACATCTCCTATACCAGGCACCGTGCTGCAAGGTTTTCTTTTCAGCTGATGATGAGCAGTGCCTGCAGCATCTCCAGCACCTTTCCACCCAGATCGGGTGGGCCAGAGCAGTGCAGGCGACACTGCCCTGCGTGGGCTGATGTTGCTGGGATGGCCCTTCCTGATGGAGGTGCTCCAGCTGGGGATGCTGCCAGGCTCCATGTGTGGGTATGAGGTGAAACCTTGAAACCCCTCTGAGCCCAAGGACCTCTGCTACTGTCCCTGTGGGAATGGAAGGGTGAGAAACTGTGCTGGCTTGGGTCCTTTGATTAGCTTTGGGTTGCTTTTCCTTCTCCACAGGCCACTTTCCTTTTAAGCCATTAACTTTTCTCCTCTCTATCCTTGACAGGATGAGGTAAGGCTCTAGGACAAGGCTTCCTAGAGCTACCACTGCCCTCCAGCCTGGCAGACAGGGTGCTGTGAGCCAGAGCATCAGCTTTTCCCACCATAATTGCCAAGTGCTGATAAGCCGGTTTCCCTGGACAGATTCTCCCTCACTCAAGTTTCCTCCTACGCTGTATTTTCCCTCCTTTTCCCTGGGTGGGTGATCCAGCCCAGGCTCATCAGGAGTGTCAGCTGAGCCAGGATGATTTCATTATGTGAGGCTGTAAGCCGATAACAGGGCTTGTTCCCTGTTGTGCGCTTACCTTTGATTCTGCAGGGTGTATCTTAATGCTTTGTGCCTAAGCTGCCTCTTTGCAGCTCGCTGCTGAAGGTTGTTTGTCAGGCACAAAACCCCTTCTCTAATTTCATGGCAAGCTTAGGGGTACACGAGTCCAAAGCTGAAAGACAGGGAGGCCAGGCAGGCTCGTGGCTGGGACCCGGTAATGAGAGTCACTGTTGGGGAGGGGGGCAGCTGCTGCCGCTCTGCTGCTCTTTAGAAGCCATCAGTGACACTGCCACAGCACTGCTGAAACCAGTGGGACAAGCCTGATGTCTCTTCTCTAACTCTCTTGCACTGGTTGTGAAAAACAGAAATGGCACAACAACCCCAAACCTGTATAATGAAACTGTTACAATCCTCATTTGAATTACACTCCTTTAGTCAGCACACCAGGGCTCAGCTATGCGATCACTTTTTATTAGTTTAGCAAGTTATGGTGCAAATACACACTTCAGTGACTTACCATTAATTAAGCTAAACTATTTCAGTCAGTGATTAAATTTACATTTCAACACACACAAATGCATCCGGATTTAATTAGATTGGTATTAAACTGTTTTTTATTAAACTGGTTTAACATAAGCACATGCAGGGTTTGGCTCTATCTGATGCTTTTTAAGCCTGGGGATTCCATGTTGGGGGTTCTCAGACCCACTAGTTCTGCTGAGCCCTGGGGGTGGTGGGGGAAGGGAAGGGTTGAGCTATACCTCAGCATGGCTGTTGTCATTCAAATATGGATCACATCAAATACTGAACTTAGAGCAATGTCAAGACTTACGATCTTGACCTGGAGAGTTGTCATGTTTCCATTTTCAGTGTAAAAAACATTCACAGTTACTGCTGCTCCCCTTCCCATATGATGGTTGTATACTTGCATTCTTCATGCTGAAAGATGTTTCCTCTCTCTGATGCTGTAGTTGGATTTCTTCACAACATGAGCCACTTCAGCTTTCTGGTGGACATGGGATGGCAGCCTGCCACAGTCACAGCTTGTCAGACAGAACTCAGCATCCCAACTGACACTGATGTAGATAGGCTGGTGCCTTTTTTCCTGTTTCACTCCTCAGCTGGGAACATACAGACATGACTTCCTGAATGCTGGAGTAATGGGTAAGTGTAAATGCTCTGCTCACACAAGTTTTTATGCAAAAAAGTAGTCCTTGAGGCTTTGCAAATTATGTGGGACAAGCTGGAAATGAACCAGCGATGCTGGTACTGATCATCAGTGTAGAGCCAGGGTGTTTGTCTTTGTCATAAGGACAAGCTCGGGCAAGAGGTTGTTGTATGGGTTACTCAGGAAGCCATCCTTCTACAGCAAGGAAATCCTGTATTGGGCTGTATGTGATTTACAGCAACCTGGGCTGCTTGCAGGCTCTCAGATTAAGAAGTGCTACACCCTGTTGATAGCTAGTGAGCAAACAGACTGGCAGAGGTGGCAAGAACATCCCACTTATTAAACAGAACATATTTTAAGAGGGAATGTGTACTAACATCCCTACCCCCAAAACTCCTCCATGTTCATGCACGTGCTTTGCAGATTTGGCTCTCCTCAGTCCTGGGTTGCTGAGTCTCCTCATCTGTTTGTGGTAGCAAGAACACCCTCACCTGTTCTCCCATCCCCTGTTGCTGTGATGGGCAGAGATTCATTATTCCACAATAAAAGATGGATTCATGTCTGCCTGATGCTGTTGGTTTGCGTGGTAGTTAATAGTATCTCATAAAACCTGGGAGTAAGACAAATGGCAGGCAAAGGATGTTTATTATGATCATGGCATCTCCCTGGCAGGACCACCCAGTGGGCTGGGGTTGAGATGTGCTGGCAACTTTGCTTTCAGAGGAAATAATTAAAAGAGTAATAACTAGGGCATGAAGTTGACTGACAGATCTTGTATTTTTTTGTCATCAATTATTCTACTTTTCTGCTACAGACCATTTATTAAAGCACTATAAGAAGTTGGGGGTATAACCCGCTTGCTGTAGAAGAGCAGCTGTACATCACTGGTGCAGCAAGGGATCCCCACATATTTCCTCCTGCACTTGCAATAGACCACATGCAGCTTTGGTTCACCAGGGCAGATACCGACCTGGGATAGCTGGGAGGAAGTCTAAGTCTTGTGTCTCAGGTAGATCGTGGAAACACCAGACAAATGTTGTCACCTGTCCATGTCTTGTGTTTTTCTGCCACTTTCTTCTACCTCCTTGGATGGTGCAGACTGTTCTGCCTACATCTGACAGTGTCTGGTGTACTGTAGCATGAACAAATCAGCCACACAGATGTGACTGATGAAATACTGCCAGCTGTGGGGAAACTTTAATGGATGCTCTAACCCAATGATTTCTTTTGCCTCTGCAAATCTGCCCCAGAGCTATCATGCAGATCATATATACTGGGATATCTATTTTTAGCTCAGGCTTCTTTGAGAATAACATTATTCCTTATTTAGTGAACAGGATATCCTGGATATGGGACATTCTGAAGTGAGTGTTTAGATAACATCAATTTAAACAATGGATGATTTAAACAATGGTAGTAAAAATTGATGTTATGAATTCTCTCTGGTCACGATTTTGAGGTCAGGGTTATTAGTGTACAACCTATTATTTTTATTGAGTATGTAATTGCTATTAAAAAGTTCATAAAGCTGAGCACCTCTGTGATGTCTCCCACCTCTGATGTACTGAGCATTTTGACCAGAGACTCACCCTGTGCTCCGGGAGACATGAAGCAGCCAAGCCCCAGAAAATAGGCCGTTGGCCACCTTTTATCAGCCTCAGGTTCCACAGCTCTCATCTTGCATCTGGCTGAGGAGGTGAGAAACGACCCACTGGTAATTTAAACAGCAGTAGTCAAAATCAGTGTTTTGGATTCATTCTGGCTGATTTTAAGGTCGCGGTTATTTGCGTACAACACGTCACTCTGCAGCTTAAGAGAGTCTGCCCCAGCACCATCTGGGCACGTGGGAGCCTGTGCTGGGCTGGTGTTTACACTGGTGGGCCTGGTGTGACTGCTCACATGCTTTTGGCCCGCTGGCCCCGGGGCCTGCCCCACTGGCTGGGGTGACATCTGCATTCCTCCCACCCACGGGGCCACGGCTGGCTGGGAAGCTGCAGCATCTCTCCACACACAGGCCCCACAGGGATAACTGCTGTGCTGCTCAGCTCTAGGTCACCCCGTGGGCAGGCACAAAGGGCTGTGCCAGCTCCTGCATGTGTAGCTGTCTGTCTCCTGAGCGTGGCGTGCAGCTAATCAAATCAACCCTGCGTGAAAAGAGAGCTCAGGCTGTCTTCAAAAATCAGTGTGCCTGCAGCAAGGCCTGGAGGCATGTGAAACATGCTGGGCTTGAGGGTGTAAAAAAGCACAGGCTAGTAAAAATTGAATGCATGGGCCAAGGGTTCAGAGTTCAACAGTATTTTCAGATGAAACATCTTGAAGGATTGGTTTAATACCAGCACAGCTGTGGGTTTTTTTAAACAGTCTGGGGCCTTGGGGGTGCAGAACAAAGTGAAGTGAGGGGTCGCAGGCAATAAGCAACACAATGAATGTTTTTGTTCCTTTATTTGGCTTTGTAAAGAAATACAAGAAAACATGAAACAAGGAGTGGGGAAGAAAGATACTTTTCACTTCCTAGGGTTTTTTCCCCCCCAAGATGTGGCTGTTGTGGAATGACATTTCTGAGTAGCAAGGCTGTGGGCTCAGCTGCCTGCAGCTGTCAGAAAACCAACATGCTGTTGGTTGTGGGGCATGGAATACTGTACTGCCTGAGATGTTATAAAATTGCCTAGTTTCTTATCTTTACATCTGTTTTATTTTTAATTTAAAAAATCCTCAAACTCCTGATTGTGAGTCCAAGAATCAGAGTTGGAGTGGTTAGGACCTCTCTTTGTATCTCTCAAATGTACTCTTGATTCTCGCCCTGGTTTTATTGCCTGTGAATTAATTCAGGCTGCTTGACCTTGGTTACCCAGTTTGACTTTGTGTGAAGCATCTTGGCTATAAAACATAAGCTACTTTTGGTGAAGTATGATTTTTATGTAGTTGAAGTCATATTTTGTGTCATATAAAGACAAATTACATAACCAAGGATTTGTACGGCCTTTCTCTTGATTCTCTGACTGGTCCTTTGTTACAGCATTTTCAGCTGGCTGGGTTCAGTCTCTTGTGTTCAAGCACTGCTTTTTCACCTTCGTGGGGCCAGCCATTGCTGGTGTGCAGATGCAGCAAGTTTCAATAATGCAGTAAGAACACGATCACCTGAAATTAAACCACAGAATTCTTACACAGATGGTCCTCAAACTTCAGGAAACAGCTTCAAAACTCAGTAAATGTTTATTAACCAAGCAGAAGTTGAAGATGATGATCCTGTCCCATCAACATTTCACAGACTGAGTTTCACGTACTTCCAGCAAAATGTGTTTTAAAATTATCTCAAGTATCTGTGCAGATATATCCCAGGGCTATTTCTTCCCTTTTAATTTGTTAATGTCTCAATATTTGGGTACAAGGTAAAAAAATCAAGGCTTTTGAACGTTTCTGACTGCAAGAGCTGTTAGTAAGGCAGCAGCCCATCTGCACCCTGGTGCACTGGACTTGCTGTCCCTTTGGCACCGAATCCCTCAGGCAGAGCTGGGAACTGGAGGGCCTCCCCTGCAGCGGGACAGGCCTGTAACACTTTTTATTTGAGGAAAAAGGTGTAACGTTGAGCTCGGGACACGGCACCGCGGCGCGGGCAGCAGCGGTCCCCGACACCGCCGTGCGCCGGTGCGGGGGTACAGAAACACCCCGCTCCACACCAGAACACCCCGCAGCGCCGTGTGGCGGTGAGGGGGGCGCGGAACCACGTGTCCCGTGCTCCCGGAGCGGGTCTCGCTCCGCTTGCGGGGCAGGCGGGGCTCGGCCGGCTCGCAGCGGCTCCCCCGGCGAGAGGGCGGGAAACGCCGACCTGGCGGGCGGCCCCGCCGCTCCCCGCCCCGGGCCGGCCCCCGTCGGACAACGCCCCCGGCCCTCGGGCCGCCGCCCGCGGCATTTCCTCTGAGCTCAGCCGGCGGCTGACGCGGGGCCGCGTCCGTCGGAAGAGGAAGCCCGGCAGCGGAGCGGCGGCCGGGCAGGCAGGAGCGCGGCGGGGCCGGGGGCAGCAGCGCGGCCCGCGCTGGGGGCGGCCGGGGCGGCGGAGGAGGAGGGGGCCGGCGGGGGCGGGCGCTCCCCACCCGCGGGGCCGGGTGGCGGCTTCCCCCGCGGCCCGAGCCCCCGCCGAGCCCTGCCCGCCTCCCCTCTCAGCGTGCGCGGATTGTGGCCGCTGCTCACCGCGCTCTGCACCGCGCTCCTCTGCCTCTACCAGGCGCTGCGCGGTGGCGCGGCCGGCGAGGGCGCGGGGGACGCGGCGGGGACGGAGGAGGCGGCGGGGTCCGGGGTGCCGCTGCTGAAGGGCTCGGCGCTGCTGCTCCTGGGGTGCCTGCTCGCCCGGTGCTGCGGCGCGGCGGGCGGCGGCCCCCGGCGCGGCGGGGCGCGGTGTGCGGCGGGGGCGCGGCGCGGGGCCCTGGAGCGGTTCCACGAGCGGCAGCTGCGGCTGTCCCCGCACGTGCTGGGGCACAGCAAGGCGCACGTCGGGCGGGTGGTGGCCGAGCTGGTCCGCGCCGCCAAGGCGCAGGGGCTGCAGCCCGGCCCGCTCGCCCTCAGCCTGCGCGGGGACTTCGTGCGCATCGGCAGCGCCTACGAGCAGCACAAGGTGCGCAGCCCCGACTGCTTCGACATCCTGGTGCCCCTGCGGCTGCCGCCGCACCTGGAGCCGCAGCCGCGCTGCGCCCACGGGCTGGGGCCGGGCGGCGACTTCGTGTGCGGCCTGCGGGCGAGAGACGGCTCGTCACGGCGCTGCCGGCTCTTCCCCGAGGGCTTCTGCGTGGAGCTGCAGGGCCGCAGCCACCTCTCCTCGGGACTGGTGCTGCGCTGGTTCCAGGGCCATCTGCAGCGCTGCCTGGGCGCCGTGCGGTACCGGCTGCAGGAGCGCTGCCGCATCAGCCTCTCGGCCTGCCCCGGGCACCCACCCACGCTGCACATCCTGCCCTGCTCCGACTACGTCTGCTGCCACATCTCCATGGCCGTGCGCCTCATCCCGGCCATCCCTCTCGGCGACGCGCTCTACCTCACAGCCCTGCCGCCCCAGAACTCCCCGGCTTCCCCTGCCCCCGATGCTCTCTGGGGCCTCAATGCCTCGCGGCAGGAGCAGCGGCTGCTGGGCTGGCTGAAGGAACAGGCCCCGGCCTCCTCCTGCCACCTCAAGTGCCTGCAGATCCTCAAGGGCCTGCGGGACCTCCGCGGGCAGGGCCTGGAGGAGCCCTTCTGCTCCCAGTGGGGCCGGGTGCTGTCCTCCTACATCCTGAAGACGGCCCTCTTCTCTGTGCTGCTGCAGGGGCCCTTGGAGGTCTGGGATGAGCAGTTCCTGGTGGAGCGGCTGGAGGACCTGGTGCTGTACCTCAGGGACTGCCTGCGCAAGCAGGTGCTGATGGATTTCTTCCTGGGCAACCCCAGCATCCCCGAGGCTGTGGCCATGCCCCGGTTCCTCAAGGAAGCCTCCCCTGTGAACTTGCTGGCTGCCTTCGACGGGCCCACGCTGGACCTCGTGGCCTTCCAGCTGGTCAGCACCTGGATCCAGGCCCCGCACGTCATCAGGATGTACAGCAGTCCGCGGTACTTGCGGCCAGTGCCCACCACGTGCCGGCACATCGCTGAGGCCAAGCAGGAGCCGCTGGCAGAGTGAGCCGGTGTCACCCCTGGACCCTTCCAGGGCAGTGCACAATCCCAGCCCACTGGTCCTTCGAGAGCCTGAGGAAGGTGGGACCTGACTAAATGTGGTTCTCTGGTTTTGTCCCTGACCTGAGAAAACCTGGAATCTGGATACCAAGACTGAAATTGTGATTCTTGTTCAGTTTCATTGGTTGTATGTGGGAAAGTTGTGAAATTTATGGGGAAGTGCCTTAGTGGAGGAGTCTTGCATTCAGTTGACTTGTTTGCAAACTAACAGGCTTGAACTGACATTTTTAGAAAGCCACTTTATCTTTTGTCCTAGTGGCAAAATTGACCATTTTTTTTAAAGATTTGCCTTTTATGAAAAAAATCCATTTGTGAATTAAAAATCCTGTAAGTGCAAACAACCCCCCTTCAACATACCAAGACGATCTTAAAATGCAGTGAGCACTAGAGCATGGATGTGAGCTTGAAATGCTCAATGCCATGCTTTAAATTTCCTGGGTAATAGAGCACATCGTGCTGAATAGAAACATAACAAATTAGTGTTAAATTGAGGGAAGAAGTGAAGCCTCTCTGATAACAGTATGAAGAACCTAGTTGCACAATGCTGTGTTCAAGTGAGGGTTGTAACAAAGGATTAAAATAGAGATAAAAGAAAACAATTAGCACTTTATTTTCACAAAGGCCTTATTTTTAGGGTAATTGGCTGCACTAAATATTGTTATGGAGGAGGCATTAGTATTTTGTTAAAGGAGTGGTGTTTGGATCATCCTAAGGAAAACCTTTTAAAGAAATACTTTGAGGTTCATTTGTAGGTTCTAATTGAGTTTTATTATTTGTTCCCATATTCAAGTATTGTTTTCTTAGAATTTGCTTTACCTCAAGGACCAACAACAAAACTAAGAAATTCTGTATTATTTTTTGAAACAAACTTTAAAGCAGTCCAAATCTCAGTGCCAAAGCTGACTGCTGCACCTTCCTGCTCCCTGGTAGGAGTTTGGTGGGATTTTTGGATGACTGCCTAACCAGTTGTCTGATTGTGTCAGTATTTGAACCAAATAACCAGACGGGATTTTGTAGTGCTGTGTCACAGCAAATTGTTATTTTATTATGGGGAGGAGGAAACAAAATATTTCAGGGTACTTCAAAATTATTTAGCACTAATTTGTGGTACAGTGACAGTTCCAGACCACAGATTCTGGTGTCCTTTAAGTATAAACATCAGGTAGATATTTCCACTTCTTGCCTAGTTCTGGAATAACCTGTTGAGTTGTAACGCATCCAGCTTTGCAAGTGTCCTTAGCTCCCAGTGCAGGTACCTGCTTTATGGGAACCTGATGTGCCAGGCTGTCAGCAAAGTCAGAATTTCAAATCCTGGCTTTATTTGGTCACCTGCTCAAGTATTTGATGTGTGAAGGGCCAAAATGTGTTACTGAATTGCTGGTGTCTAGGACTGTGTGCCTTATTACTTATTATTGTGTCCTAGGTGAGCACTCTGAAATGAATTAGGAAGGACCAAGTGTACCTTCTGGGAAGCTATAGGATAACTTGAAGTTACTAACCTGCTCCTCCTCTCCCTGATGTACCAGTGTGACTTATTCACAGCTCTGTGCATCAGAGCACAAAACAAACATTTTTAAAATCTATGAAGCTTTATAAAAATCTATTTTTCTAAGTGGAAGCACTCCCTAGGCATATGTTTGCCTACTTCTGTCTATTTTTTTTTAACTGCTCTTGCAGTCTTATTTTCAGGTAATTATAGCCTTAGGTCACACCCGCAAGCTGGGTTATTTTTGTATTCGAAGCACTGTGCTTCCTTCTACAAATACAAATAGTGTATTTATAGGTAGTATTGATCAAATGTTCTTTGCACATAGTATTTAAGACTAAGTCAGCTACCTTGGTATTTCCGGGATTTTTTTGGTAGCAGACCATGATATGTTCTATTTTTCCAGACTTGTGTTACTTGGTATTTAAAATAAGATGCAGTTCTGCAATCAAAGCCATTGACTCTTTTGCCCAAAGAAGAACCAGACAGCCAGCCCAGGGTATTGTGGCTGCCTGAACTCATGACATAAAAACCCTTTAGCTGTTAATTCTGGCATCATGACCACTTCAGTCTGTCAGTTTCCATCACTGCATCCCTGTCTCTCTCTGAAAAGGTAGATACGCATTTGTTTAGTATTGCCACAATACAGGAAACTCTGAAATACATCTGGGAAGGACTTTCTCACTAAAATGTAGTAAAGCCAGGAAAAGAGATTTGCATTGGAAAGTGCATGACAGAGATGGTGGAGAATGTAAATAGTTTAGAAAATGAAGGTTGGGCTGAGGCGTGAGTGAGGATGATGGTAAACTCTCAGTGAACATGCTGCAAACAAGCCAAAGAACATAGGGGAAAACTGGAGGAGAGCTATTGAAAACAATCAGATTTGGAGTGTAGGGAGAAGAGATTTAGGTGGGTTTTGCTTTGACAGTATTTCCAAAGCAGTTGAATGAGGATGAAAAGTGTGGCAAACCCTCTGTTTATTAGCCATGCAGGCAGATCTTCAGTGTGAGTTTTTGCTCAGCAAGGCATTTTTGAGTTTGTGATGGGTGGTGATGGGAGAAAACTTCATGTGTTTGCTTTCACCTTAGGCTTGGCTGAGCTTTCTCGAAGAGAGAGGGCATCCTGCCATAAGGCAATGTGTGTGCAGATGATGAGAGGTCTGAGCAAATCTCTTAGATTGGACTAACTTGTGTCTCAGTTGCTCAATTGAGATACTAAAAGTATTTTTCTTGTCTGCTCTAAACATGCATTCGTGAATACGATTGACAAAAGCTGGGTTCTGTTGCAGTATTCATCTTAGTGCCCAGCAGGCTGACAGCACTGGTGCCTGCAGCGTGCTGGAGCTGTCAGAGGGCCTTGTCTGCAAGGAGGTGTGAAGAGAACTTGACCCATATAAGCAGTCCTGTGGGCCTTTTGCCTTGTTCCTCCCCTCCCAGCCCATGGATACTGCACGCAGAACGAGGTTATGAATACCTGTTTGTTAAGGTTGTAGCTGTTATAATGTACCAGAGGTTCAGTGTGGTTCCCTCTGTGTGTGTGAACTGAAACACAAACACAGAAGAAAGAGCATGTTATTTACCCCTAATGTGAGTTCTTGGTTCTCTTATCTGCAACCCAATTTTGCAAAGACTGTGCAAATGAAGTTGTTTCTATTGAACATTAATTGGGAACGGGAGTCACACCTGAAAGAGAATAAGTTTATTTACAGTACCAAAATTCATATATGTGATTTCATTTTGTATTGAAAAATGCTGTGTATTTCTCAAAGGCATTATTATATTTTATCTGACCAAATATCTTGCAAACATTCCTCTTGATTTTGAATCTCTGCAGAGTAATGTAAATTTTAAGTGTCTGTAGTGGACATTCTTGGTACAAGTATTTTTTTGCTGGTTAATCATAAGACCAAAGATTAAACTGAAGTGTTCAGCTGCTATTGTTTTGGTTTATTTTAAAGTGTTTATAGGCTCAAAGTGTCAGCCCATTTTAATGAAACGTTTATAAATTCATTTCCTATTTAATACCAAAATACATTTGCACTTTTATTGTTCCAATAAAAAGTTGGTGGTTTTGTTTGAGTATTTCTCTGTAGTAATAAACAGCTCTGTTAAAGCACTTATGCCTCAAGATTTTAATTCCTTGTTACCTTTTTTTCAGTAAAAGAAAAGTTCTGCAGCCACAGACCTGTGATTGGCAGGTTTGTGTGCTCTCTGGGAGGAGAACACTGAAGTGGCAAAACCATGGGAAAGCAGGAAGTCCACACCTTGGGAATTGTGCAGAGGGACGTGGGAGGAGAGCCAGAAGAGAGAGGAGAGCACGGCTGGCACCATCTGTGGTGTTGCTGACTTTTGAAATGGAGCGCGTTGGGGTTTGTGGTTGTCCTGCTCAGAGGTTAAGGAGGATTCAGTCCTTGTTTCCTTGGCTCCAGTTTTAGGTTGCCACAAATCTGCTTTTTCTGCTGCTTAATAAAAAGCTAGGACTTGGTTTCACAGTATCTGTGTGATCTCTTCAGCGGGGCATGTACAGACACGTCTCTGTTCCAAACTGTGTAGGTCGCGCTTTATTAAATATGGAAAAAGTCCTTCTGGAGCCAGCAGGAGTTTTGGGGATGGGCCAGCAAGTTACCTGTCCTTTATTAGTCTTTGGTAAGATGCTAGAACTATACACTTAGAGCTTGTGCTGATGTTCCCTATTAAAGAATGAAATAACAGCAAGACCCTGAGCTTTTTAATCATGAATCAAAGCAGGCTGAAAATAACGATCTCCAGATCTTTGTGTACCTGCCTTTGCCTTGCAGGGAGTAGCTTCTGTGAGAGTGGCAGCAGTTGCTGGCACAGTGCTGAGGCAGCCCAGCACTTCTTGCTGGCAAAGACTGGAAAAATACCATTCCTTTAGTGTCAGCACTCAGACACCCAAGTCAGCATGGTGGAAATGTATTTAGAACCTTAGCTCTCATAACATTATCTCTTAGTAAGGGCTTCCTTTAGAAGCAATAAGCATCCTCTGGTGTCCATTCATTCCTTGCTCTGAAGTATTTCTCTGAAGCCTGAATTTCTATTCAGCAGAAAATCATTAAATGAAACACAGGCCTTTCCTTTCATGATAAATCTTAACAAAAAATTAACTGGCCTAAGGACATGCATGCTTGATGTTTAAAGAAAAGCCTGTTTGCATCCAACTCTTTGGATAAATTGTTTAAAACCTTTCCATCCCTGTGCAAAT
Source organism: Lophotriccus pileatus (assembly GCA_035583135.1). Lineage (NCBI taxonomy): Eukaryota > Metazoa > Chordata > Aves > Passeriformes > Tyrannidae > Lophotriccus > Lophotriccus pileatus. The sequence goes on along the minus strand of JAWWES010000035.1, from coordinate 8,326,800 downwards.
ACATCCCTTGTAATGCAGCCAAGGTCAGTAGTCAATTGCCGATTAAATATGGCTAAAGCAAGTTAAAGCTGCCTGGAAGGGAAGGGACTCTGATTTGTGCACCCATTTCCATAAGGCTTCAAAAGAGTTCAGACATGAGAAATTTGCTGTTCCAGGCTGGTTTGTTTCCTGTGTCACCTCTTTAAATGTGTGCCTGGTAAGTCTTCCCTGAGGTAGGTGACACACATCTGAGTTGCCAGCAGAAGAGCAGCCAGCCCCACTTTTGTTGGGCCAACAGCACTAGGAAGCTGGTGGTCATTGTAGGGGTGAGGACTAACGCCCCTTAGAGCACAAGGATTTGCCTTCAGTGCTTGCTGGTTCTTTGGAGCAGTGCTGTGCTTACTCGAGGGGTTGGAGTAGCTCCCAACTGTAAAATAAGCAGGATATGGAGGGCTGACCATGCATAGATCTGCCTGGGTTTCTTAAACATTTGGGATGCCTAGTTAAGAGATTACCTCTGCTCTTGTGTGTGTGACTGCAGTGCTCTGTTTTAAATAGGTAACCAAGATTTGGCATGTTTGCAACTGCTTTGTGAGAGATTCAAAGCACTGTAATAGTCATCAGCAAGAGAGCTATAGGTACAGTGTGTTCTGTGGCTGTAAACAGCCTGTGGATTCAAGTAACAATTTCTATGCAAAATGCTTAAAGGTTGTTACAAACGTGTGCATCAAATGTCACCGTGTACCAGTCTCTGCGTTGAGGAAGCCTTATTTTTTTCCTTTTAAAGGACAGCAGTGCTGATTCAGAGACTTGGAAAATTTCTCTCTACTCCAGTTACAGACTGCTTTTCTTGAGACCCCTGGGAGTTTCCCCCACCTCCCCCCAGAAAAAAAAGAAACGAGACCAAAGCTGCATAAAGAATACTCAGCTCTCTGGGCTGGATGTAATAAAGGTTTGCTAGTGTTTTAATGATACTCGTGATCCCCTACTGGCTTTTATCCCTTCCACAGAGTCAATACAATAATCTGGGCAGGGGAAAGAAAGGGGATGTAAGGAATCAAGGAGACAGGCTTGATGGAGATTATACTGTGAAGGTTATTAGCTATCAAATTAAAGAAGAAAAATTACCCTTATGGCAGATTCATAGTGGAGAAAGTGGAAGGGTTGCTGTGGAAAGTCTCACTGTGCTGATAGAAACCCAATAGCTGTAGAAACAGAACTGCAGCAAAGTCCAACTTAATAGCCCACTTCTCCCCCGTGATTTCAGTCCACTCCTTTCCAGTTTCAAGTAGGGGAGAAGAGAAACCTGGAGCTGATTCACTGACAGATCCCTGTGCTTACTAGTCCTGCTTCAGAGGAGGGTAACGGAGAGGGCAACTCTTGGCTCACTCTTTCAAGGTTTCATCCTGGGCAAAATTAAAATGCTGAAATATGAAACTCCCATCAAGGCAGGGAGTGTTGGGGCACGGTTTGTGGATCTGTCTCCTGTGCTCTGACAGAGGACAATGGGGGATCACTGGTTTTAAAGACAAGTCCTTCTGAAATTCCGTTTGATTTACATGTGCTGGAAACTGCTCTTGAGTTTCCCAGTTCCTCCTGGCATGGCACAGGGAGCTGCTCCACTGCCTGTGCAAGTGAAACGCTGGAGCAGCCGCTACAGAGGAAATGAGTCATTCCTCTATTTCTGTTGCAAAAGACTTCTCTGCGCTGTGCAATGCATTTAGGAGTATATTCCTACTGTTCCTTGGAAGTTCTCCTCCTAGGACCACGTTTAGGCATAAAAACCATCAAATTAACAGGCACTTACAGACTGTCACTTCACTTAAATTGCTTGTGCGGGCTTGGCTTCTGCAGGGAGGGTTTTTCGGAGCCTTCCTGGAACGGGTATTCCATGCAGTTCTCAGCTCCAGGCCCGTTTGCTGGCTGAGGTGTCGAAGAGGGGGTTGTAGGGGGGGTGTGACTGTGAGTTCTGAGCACCTCTTTTTGTTGTGTGCCCTTGGAGTCTTGCTTAAGTGTGTTTCAAAAAGGAGAAACTTGCTAGTCATAAGGATTGTGAATCATGGGAACTTCTCCAAAAAAATATTTCTGTACAGAGCCTGTATGTTTTCCCAGAAGGTACTGGAGCTCAGCAGCCATTCAGACCCTACCAGAACTAATGACATCTCCTGAACAGTAAAAAAAACAGACAAACAAGGGAAATGGAGAGAAGAGCAGCAGTAGGCTCTGAGAAACCAGTTGGCCCTTTTCTCCCCTTTTATTTCAATATGGTGTTTTCCAGAGTGCTGCAAACAGACATTAAACTGCCTGTTGGCACAGTGTGGACGGGGCAGTACCTGAGAAGAATCAGGCTTCTCTTTCTCCTCACTGCTGCCCTGACAGGTAGATGACTAAATAGAGCAGACTGGCACTCACTTGTGGCTTCTGCTGTGAGAACACCGGAGATCTTGGTAAGAATTTGACAAATTGTCCATTTTCAAATCTCTCAGGAGTCTGACTTGTTCAGGAACAAAGCAAGTCTTGGCCAAAGCTTTGTATATGCCTAAGGATGAGTTTCTTCTAACAGTGTGCTTATCTCTTGGCTCCTTGAGTGCTGTCTGGAAGTGCAGAGTCTTTATGATGGCTTGCACCTGGCTGAGGGCACCAATTCCAACAAAGCAGTAGCAATGCAACTTCACTGTGACATTTACCCATCACATTTTACAGGTGCTTCTTAAAATGTTCCTGCTTTCAGTATAAAGACATGGTGGGTGTGGGAGGGAGGGAAGGAAGCTGGTAGCAAAGCACACTGACTTCTGTGGTTTGTTACTTGAAAATGCTACTAGTGCTCCAAGAAACCATATAAATCTTGTGTGCAGAGCTTGTGTGCACAGTGGTGTTTTAAATCTGCCTCTTGAAACAATTCTCATTATCCAAAACGTGTATAGGGGCACATAATGAGCTTTTAACACTCAAATAATTCCTCAAGGAAGAATTGTTATGGTCTTCCAAAGCAATCCCTGTGTTAAGTGGCAATTAAGAGCTAATTATAATGAGATGCTGTTGGCTGAGATTAGTATCTGACTTAGAGTGACAACAGAAACATCCACATAGATAAGCAGGAGAGGAGATGGTGGGAGAAAGGGGTAAGTAGGGAAGGCAGCAGCCAGGCTGTAAGGAGGGGCAGGTGCATCCCCTTGGGGGAGGTGGTAACTACCTGGATGGTCATCAGAAGAGTCAGCCCTCCATGGAAAACGTGACAGCTTTTCTGAGGGATAACCAGGGGATTTGCATGAAATTCTTCAGCCAAAGCTTTCAGTGCTTGTATCTCTTGTGGAAGAAGATGTGCTGTGAGTGCTGCTTCCTGCCTTCTGAAGTGTCAGCTGGTGAAAGTGCTGTTCACCATCTCTCTGGCAGCTGGAGGGACCCTGAAAAAGGATCATTTCAGTGGTGAAACTTATCTCTGACTGATAAAAGCCCTCATAATAAGACTTTCATTTCAAAGGGCTCTGGTGGGACAATAGTTTGAGTATCTGTTTGCCTGACTGCCATTGGTGTAGCTGTATCTGAAGTGCACAGGTATTTTATTTGTATAAAACTGCTCAATCTCAGTGGTCAGCAAACACAGCTGCCCCGAAAACTTTTGAGTTGCAGAGCAGAAGGTTAATTTTGGGTGAATAATGTGCTTCTCTGATTGAACACAGGACCCTGCACATACCAGCATAGACTGTTCTGGCACATCTTTGCCCCTCGATAGCACCTAGGGTTTGTTTTCAGCAAATTTCCCCTCCCTGTGATGGTTCCAGGCTTGCAGAGGGAGCAGGCCCTTGCAGCAAAGGGAGCAGACAGATATCTCCCTTCTCCCTCCCTCCCAGTATTTTCATAACCTTTTAATGGCATCCCTGCAGAATGGGGACAAGATGGTGATCACATGCTGGTCACTGCTGCTCCATTTCTTCCAGTGGGGGAGGGAGCCAGGATGAGATCAGATTTACTTTTTTCCCTTTTCTGCTTGGAAACTTATTTGTGTTGCTAACGAGGTCCCCGGTTCAACGCTGTAAAAGGGATGCTGCAGGGAGCAGGGCAAGTGAGCTTCCTCCCTTGGGAAAGGGCTAATGCAGTCCTTGACTCATATAAACTGCTTTTCTGAGGCCAGTGGGAATGCAGTTTGTCACCCGTGATGGCAGGTGATGCAGGCTGAGCTCTTGGCACAGCGGGATGAGGTCGTTGATGGGTTGGACACACACCAGGACATTGCTCAGGAACGGGGACAGCATCTCATTCCCTGACAGCATCACTCAATCAGCTGCAAGTTACTGGGCACATTCATAATGTGCTGCTACCTGTGTAATCACAGAATTGCAGAATGTGCTGAGTTGGAAGGGACCCACAAGGATCACTGTGTCCAGCTCTTAGCCTTGCACAGGACCATATAGGGAGCAACCCCCAGATCAATTTAGTGTTATCATCTGATCTGTAAGGACAGTGTTTTCAGTCAGACACCCAGGGGAATGCCCAGCAGCAAGGAGTAATGTTATCACCTGGATTTTAGCAGACTTTTGTATATGAGGTTCGTTCGGTCTGTGATGAAGACAGGTTTGCCTTCGAAGTTCAGCTCTGAGTGTCAGAAAGCACAGTGTGTGTTGCTGTGTGTAGTGATTTTGGTTTCCACTAGCATCCAGAGATTCCTTGTGAGAAGGAAATTTTAATTCAGAAAGGACTTGGTTCATTTATATTGGTTGCATTTGGCTGGATTGCAGCCTCACTCCTCAGCAGAGCTGTGTCCTGCTGAAAGTGCTGCAGGGTAAATGCACAGGAATGGGGAGGAGGGAAAAGAATGGAACAACAGAAACAACCAGGTGAAACCGAGGTCCCTTCAAGGCAGAAATACTCAGGAATTACATTTATTTCTCAGTTACAGCAGTGCAGTGCTTCAGAATGCAAAATGCCCCTTTAACACATCAAGTTTAGTTCTACTGCCATGAAACAGTATTTTGCACATCTGCTTAATGAGATGTGCAAAATGGGAGAAGCAGATGTAAGGGTCTCTGCTGCTGTGAGGGAATGATTGGAAGCAGAACCTTTTGTCATAAAAATAGTCCTGCCCTTCTGAACCTGTTGAATTCTGAATCTGACTTGGGCATGTTTTTGCAAATGATGATTTGGTATTTGCAGCTGAGTAATTCTGAACTCATTGCTGTAGCTGTTCCTTCACAGCTTGAAAGTGGGTTTCATTGCTGTTGATATTGGGTTTTTTTCCAACAGCTTTAAGCAATCTCTGTTTTTTCTGTTTTGGTAACTTGTTTCATAGACTAAAAGCTTTTCTCTTACCATATTTAAGTGGGTTTGGATAACTTTTGCTACATTTTACAGCTGCAGGGCCCAGGGCTGTTGTAACACCTTGGTGATTCAGCTGAAGAAAGCGTGCCTGACCAGATCTGTTTCTGTGTTAACTTACATCTTTAAGCCACTGCTGGAAAGGAGAAACCTGTAAATGCCAATTCCTTCCTGTCCACTTTCTACGTTTGATATGGTTTTTAGTACTCCTATGAATAGGAATTGTGACTTATTAAATTAGTGTGAATCAAATGGGAAGAGTCATAGCACAGTTATTCGAACAGCTTCCAGGGGATGAGACTGTTCTTCTAAAATAAATCACTCATGAGGCTGTAACACAACCAAAGCTCTCAGCATTTATCTTACAATTCTATCTCTGAGTCTCAGAGGGATGATGTTGAGACTGAGTTTGCCTTATTCTATAAAATCTCACATTCTGGCCTTCCTAGAAGATACTGTCTTACTTTCTATGGTGGGCACTGAAAGTATCTTGAGTATCTTTATCTCTAAAATTCTGTCCCTCATTTGCTCCATTCCTTCACCAGGATCACGCTCTGGTGCTTGGGAAGCCACTTCTGCAGTTCCCACCCAGCTCCTCTGGGTAGGAGTGACTCTCATTCTGTTGAATTCGTCTTCCTGAGACATGGGGATACTGCTCGGCCTCAGACAAGCTGATGTTGCTCGTTTCTCAGTAAAACAAATATGAAGTAGAAATTTACTTTAAAAATAGATCTTGCTTCCTTAGGAATTTGCTTCAGTGGGGACTGTGAGATATTCTCTCTGTAATGACTTATATTACAAAAATAGCTCTGTCCTATGCCTGCAAACAGTTAGAAATCTGAGCCTGGAAAAGAAATCTAGCAGCTAACTCCTCATCCCTACAGCTTGAATAAACCAGTCATAAACAGAATGAATTACAAAAGCAACTGAAAAACTAAACTTCCCTATAAATACAACATTCTCTCCTCGGAAGTCTGAAAATACTCTAGCCTTTTTAGCATGACCCAAAGCCTACCGTATCCAAGCTTTTTTGGCCTCAAAGCAGGGAGTGAGTTCCAAAGCAGAAGAGCCTCAGTGGCGCTGTGCCTTCTCCGAGGCACTTCTCTCCCGCTGCTGAAGCTGCACTGAGCCGGGGGGACTCTGCGAGCCAGTGAGCCACAGGTCACAGGGGTCCTGCCTTTATTGCAAAAATTAGGTCGTCGAACGTGACCTCAAATTCGTATTTACACTCGTGACCTCGCAGACACCATTCCCCTCCGACACGGTCGGCTGAGGACGCTCGGCTCGAACGAGTGACACTGCGTGGAGCCACGGGTGACACTGCGTGGAGACACCGAGGGCTCTGGTGCGGAGACGCGGTCGGTGTTGGAACGGAGCACGACTTCACCGGGCGGTGACGGCTCCCCCTGGGACAGGTTTCCTTGGAGCAGGAACTTGGATTCGAGTGCTGGATACAATAATACACGGTGCTCACTTCCTCGGAGGCTGCGTGCCCTTTGGCTGTGGTTTTTATCTCTGTTTACTATAGAAATAGCTTTAGCAGATTATGCTGTGTCATTCAGTTCCCCGCCAGAGTGTATGTTAAAGACAAACCAGCAAGTGTGTGAGTGCAAGAAAGTAGCTGCAATTTTTATGGCATAAGCAAAGCCATTACAAATTATACGAGGCAATGAGGATCTGAGGATTTTAGATCAAATTTATCCCCTTTATTTGGAGATTTAAGAAAAGAGAAAAATGTGCTTTTACTGATATTGCCAATTAGGGAGCTGCCAGGTGGCCAGTTAATAACCCTGATGTGCTGCAAGATGCAGCATCAGCAGAGGCTGTTTCTGAAGTGAAGCACAGGAGAGCTTTCCAGGGCACAGCATCATCCAGTTCCTCCTGGCTACAGACATGAGTTGGGTCCTGGAGATGTGACAAGAGGGAGATCCTGGGGTAGGTAATGCCAAACCAGAAAGGGATAAGAGCTTATTTGCAGAAAAGTAGGGGAATGCAATGGAATATAAAGAACAGTTGGCTACTGGAAATGCAGAAGCCTGGGAAATGGTATCTTGACTTCAAATCACGCAGATTCACAGGTGTCCACTGTGTCGATGGGCTGATTTAGGGGCAGTTGAGACCAAAGGCTGGATGAGTCATGGGAATGGGTTATAAAACCTTCCCCTTTTGTCAGGAGCTGGAATCTGTGTCTGTCACACTAATGTCAGCCCAATTCCTCCTGGAAACTGCAACATCACTGGCACAAGATCCATTGCTTTGACCCTCTCATGCCTCAAGAGACCAGAGCCTGGGGCAGAGGCACAGGAGCCCAGGCTTCTTGCTGACCCCTGGAATACACCAGGAATGATCTAGAAGGACCTTTTCCTACTCCAAACAAAGCTGTCTGGGCATGATGTCAGGTGGGAATTTTGGAGAAAGGATTGAAGGGACCAGCACATGAGCTTGGGAGGCAGCCGGTGGGGTTGGGCTTGCACCTGTGTTATCAGCAGGAAGCAAAGCTCAGCTCAGGTCACTTCAGGCATTTTCTGACATAGCCCCTGACACTGAGTCACTCCTAGAGATGGAATAAATACAAGCCCCTACGGCAAAGTCAAAGCTAGTCCTTGCTCCTGGCAGACTGTGAGGTGTGGGGCCAGCGAGGCAGAGCAAACCCTCTCTTGCCCTTACATGGTTTGTCAGGGCTCTGCTGGGTGCAGTTGGGGGTAAAGGCAGGTCAGTAGTTTGTTGTTTTCCTATTTCTACAGCTGGGATAGATCTTCTCAGATCCTGGCCTGGCCTGCACTCCCAAAGAGGAGTATTTACCCAGTTCTCTCCCTTGTGTACCACTCTGCTCCTGGGGGTTTCCACACAGTGCCCACCAGCCCTTCCTCTCTCCTGGGTCCAAGTTGTAGGGAACAGCTCCTATTTTCCCAGAAATTCTTGACTAAAACCTCAAGGAATTGCCCCTTCAGGGTACAAGCCCAAAGCAGAAAAAGGCCTGAAAAACCACTGAGGGAAAGAAACTGCATTTCCATGACACCTGCATGGAGACAAACGCATTGCTAGAGATGGCTCTGGAAGAGTGAATTGAAGATGCCTTTATTGGAGGGATGATGCTGTGGGGAAACAGCCGATTCTGTAACAGGGAGAAGCTGGACCTTTATAGGCTGCCAACAGCAGTGGGGAAGCACCAGCTACAGGGACTTGCCATTTATAAAAACATCTGGAGATAAGGAGCTTATTTTTAGGCAGAGTGGTAGCTGGTTATTCCAGCAAGTTCAAGTGATGATAGTAAGGATTTGGCACATGAACAGCAGAGGAGCACATCTCATCTTACCTTGCATAGCCACTTTTCTCTTTGCTTCCCTCTTGCAGCAGAAAGCATTGTCAATTCCTTTAGGAGGATTCAATGAAAATCCTTTGAAATAGCCATCAGATTGCCTTCATTTCCTTTCTTTGTCTACTTTGTTTCAGAGTGCTGCTCATCTCCCTTAACTTTAAGGCATGAAGGGGATGAAAGTCTTTGGCTAGGTTTGGGCATGGCATAGCATTTTGAATACCAACAGCCCTGGCTCTGGTTTGTCTGAGAAGCTGCTGAACCGATTTGCTCTGCTGGAGGTAGATTTTGCTACTTGCTGGGTTGGTTGTAATGATTTGAGTGCATGCTTTGGATGTAGGTGATGTTATTCCCAGTGTGTATTAATAACAGGAAGACTAGAAATTTATCATAAAATCATATTCTGCAAAAGCTTGTTTTCTGCTTAGAAATACTGCATTTGCAAGCCTCACCATCTGCATCGCAGCCATTACATGTGGGAAGTATGGAATGTGTCTTATCAGACACAGAGCGTGCACAGCAAAGGACATCCAAAGGTTATGTTGTCATCATGTCAAATGGGTCTGTTTATTCTGAGTGCTGAAGAAGCAGAGCTTAATCAGAGCATCAGCCATATGCAGATTTGAAATTAGATTTTACAATAACCACCTGTCTACTGTTTCAAACCCATCATATTCCCTGGGTTAGAGCTGTGTTTGCTTAGTGAACGTGTGTGCTGGGAGAATGTCATCTAAAAGCCTTCATGTGATAGTGTGAAAGGCACTTAAATGCATGTATATGTATGACTGTGCAAGGGAAGCACATCTGTCTCATGGCTTTGTGCTACAATCTGCTACTAAAGCACGATGGGGGGGGAAAGGGCATGTTTTTAATGCACAAATCAATAGCATTGGCACCTCTCCCCGTATAAAACTTCTTTTGCTCTTCTTTTTTGGTTCATAGTGCTTATATGTGTCAGCCAAAAAAAGTGAGTGGCAAGTGATGCAGCATTTGGTCTTTCTCTGCCCCAAACATTTCTAAAGGGGTAAGTACAAACACGCACATAATGTTGGTGTAGTGCATGCCACAGTTTTGTGACTCACAGCATTCTGCCTTTAAGGAGTCAAAAAATTTGTCTGAAAAGCTTATGGCTCTCTCCATTATGTTGCAACATGAGGAAAAAAAAAAAGAAAATCCGTGTGTTCGGTGATTGCAAGCTGCATCAAGGCGGTGGTGAAAAGAGCAACAATATTCAAAGTAAAGGCTGACATTTTAAACACTGGCACTTGGAAAGAAGTGAAATTAAAAAGAACTGCAGAGCAAAAATTGACAAACAACTTGTACCAGTGTTTAATCATATGCTCAAAACTGCCTGAAATACGTAAGCACTACAGGCTTTTTTTCTTGCTTATCTTCACTGTGGTAATTATTCTTCTAAAGCAGTAGCTGCTCTCCCTGGGGAAAAAGAGCATTTAGGTTTTTTTGGTTCAGAGTATGGCCCTTCCCACGGAAGGCAACAGGAGTTTTCATTGAATTCAATAAGAACTTAAATGGGCAACTAAATGAGATCAGTAGTGCAAGAGCTTTCCAAAGACATCCTGCCCCAGATGTTCCCTCCTTACCACAAGGAGCTGCAGTCACCAGTGTTCTTAGTCTGGCCAACATCTGAAGCTGGAGTATCCTCTTCTCTAGAGCAGGAGATGGTTTTACCATTCACCACAGTAAACTGAAATGTGGTGAGTCAGGGCTGTTGTGACTCTGGGAGGTGCCCTGTAGCAATTGCCGACCATCCAGCTGGGCTGAGCTGTAAAACTGCTGCCAGAAATGTAGCCTGAGAGTGTCCTCCAAAACCGAGGGCAGAAACCGTAGCTTACACCAGGATGCCGGGAGACCTTCAATTTGTGTGGCACCAAGGTGGTGCTCAAGACAACAGCCCCAAATCCCCAGCTTTCCTGTGCTTTTAAGAGTTTGACCTCAAAAGAGCACTTTGCTACTTGAGCTCTCCAGGTCAAACCACCCACGTGGTGGGATTTGCCTATTGCTGGACCATGTTTCCTCCCACCCTGCCTCTGGCTAGACCCAACATATAAGCGCAGGGATACGGTGTTCACTGAGGTCTGTGGGTTACAAGCTCAGTTCTTGCTCCAGCTACCTCATCTCTATCGGGGAAGGCATGAATGTGTACGTTTTGTTCATTCAAGCTCATGAAACAACCGCGTCTGTGTTGAACCTCAGGTGTGTCCGTGGCATCCTCTCACACAGCGAACTCTTCGTGGCAAAACGCTGCTGCAAAACCACTTTATGCGCCACGGCCACCGCTCGCACCTGCCCGGCCGTGCTCCGCTTCCACCGGCGCCGTGTCCCGGCGGCCAGGAGGGGTTCCCATCCCTGAATTTCCGCGCCGGGCCCTCTGGAGGTCAGTGTTCGCCCGCGCTGCGGCGGACCTGTTGCGGCCCCGCGGAGGCTCCGCGGGCAGGGCCGGGCCGGGCGGGAGCCGCTCGGAGCTCCAGCCCCGCTCCCTCCGCCCGGCCCCGCGGGGGCGGCGGGTCCCCTCCGCGCCGGCGGTGGCTGCGCGGGCGCGGGGCCGGTGCTGCCCGCGGGGGCCGCCCCCC
>JAWWES010000035.1:8238091-8315580 GCA_035583135.1 Lophotriccus pileatus | reverse complement strand
CGGGGCCGGTGCTGGTGCCGCTGCGGCTGCTGCGCGGCGGGCGCGGGTGGAGCCGCGCGGCGGGAGGCGCCGGGCGAGCCCGCGGAGCCATGGCGTACATCCAGGTGGGTGCGGAGCCCCCGGGCCGTTGTTGAGCCCTGGGGATGACGGGGCGTCCGGGGCGTCTGCGGGACGCGTGCGGTGCCGCGGCGGGCCCCCCTCTCCCCTCTGTGCCCGGTGCGGGTGCGCAACTTCGGGGTAACTTCTGGGGAGGAGTTCCCGGCGGCGACGGCGGCTCCCGGCGAGGGGCCAGGCGGGGCCGGGGCAGGAGCGGGGCCGGCAGCTGTTGCTCCCGGGGCGCCGGGGTGGGAGCGGATCCCCGCGGGGTTGGCGAGCAGCCCTCGGGCCTCTCTCCTCTCTGCCGGGGGAGCGGGATGGCCCCGGGGACGTGAGAGTCCTCATTTTGCACAAGGACTTCGTGGAGGGAGGAGGATGCTGAACCCTGCGGGCAAGGCTGAGATGCGATGGGCCCCTCCAGCCTGGGCGCAGTCTGGCGGCGTTGGGGGCACCGGCGCCCTGATCTGTGGGAAGCAGCGGGGTTATGGATGGGCTCAATTCAGCGTTGTGGGGCTGAATTGTTGTCGGGCTTGTTCAGACCCTGAGCGACCCCTGAGCCGCTCGTTTTCCACCCGTCGCTCAGAGCGCAGCCGCCCAGTTCGCGGTGAACACGAGCGGGGCATCTCCAGCCTCGCAGGCCGGCCGGGCGCTAATACAGACCCCACTACCGACTCCACTCGGCACCCCGGTCCCGCGGGGCCGCGTCCCCCTCCACTCGCCTCGCCGTCCCCCCCTCGTTCCCTCCCTCTCGGGGCTGAGCCGCCGCCGCGGCCGGCGGGTGGGCGCGGGGATGCTGAGGGAGCTGCCCCGGGTGGACCCGCCGGAGGTGTCCGTCGGGGCTCCCGGGGCCCCCCGGCTCGGCGGGGATCTCGAGTGGAGCCGGACACGGCACTGCCGTCCGGCCCCACGGCCGTCGGGGCCCGTGGGTACAAGGTGGGCTACCCAGATGGGGACTCAGAACAGCAGCAGCACCGCGTTATCCCCACACCGGGGTGTCAGTCATGGTGGGGGCCACCCGCGGATGTGTAGCTGGAGGGACCGCACTGCCCCCAGGCTGCGGTGGTCACTGCGATGGAGCTTGTGAGCCTTTCCTGGGGTGTAACTGCAGGGGCACAATACAGCCTGTCACCAGTGGAGACCCCACCCTGCTGCAGCATCTCCAGGGACACTGCCACCGTGGCATGTTGTCACTGGTCCATGGACCCGGTTGGAATTGATGTTTGTGCTGACTTGGAGCAGGTGACCCCAGCCCGGGGCAGACTCTGGGACTGCCCTGCAGCAGGGTGTGAAGGTGGAGCCCTGCCTCGCACTCAGCCTCGGCAGAGGGATGCACGCCCTCGATGAGGGTTCACTCGGGGCTGGAGACTCATCTGGGTTGTTCTCTGCTCAGCCAGCTTGGGATGACGTGGCATCACTGACCCCGGGTGCTGGGCCCTTCTCTGGGGGTTGCTGAGTACACTGAAGCAGCTGTGCTCTCAGGGGTCCCCCAGTGCCAGCTCAGTGCTGCATCCTTCCCTAAACCTCTGCCCTTCCCCAGCCCTGCCCCTCCTGCCTGATGTGAGCGAGGTGGATGAACAGGTGGTCGTGTTTGCTTTCCTTTCATGGGCCCTGCATTTCAGCCCTGTGTGGTGCCTGTGACTTGTTTACCTCTTCAGCACTATAATATCTGGTTCTTATCCCTGCCCTTCTGTTTCCTGGTGGAGATTTGTGGGTGGCCACAGGCTCACTTTATCATGGTACCTTTGAGAGAGCTGCCCTTGGGCTGGTGGCACACAGGGATGGGTTCATGTCACTGATGACTGATGGGGACCAGGAGGGCTGTTTAACACGAGCCTGCCGTGCATCCCTGTGGGCCATTTGGAAAAGCCACTCTCTCCTCATGGCACGTGCTACGGCGTTCGATCGAGTGGCGTGGATCCAGCTGCTTTGTTTTAGAGCAATTTAAATATCCTCCTTGCAGCTTTGCTAAACCACTGGAGCTTTGACTGCAACTTTGCATTAATAAGGAACCAGAAAGCCCTTTAAATCATTTACAGTTTTCTTAAACAGTTGGTCCATGGTTATCTGTAATCGCTGTCTTGTCATATTGCGCTGCAGGTTTCTAGTATTTTTGTGCTTCTAACAAGTGGTGGCCTGTTTGGCAAGCACTGGCTTCCAAGAAGTTTAAAAGGGACACTTGCACCAAAATGTGGTTCATGGGAGAGTTCTTAGAACCTCTACATCCCAGATTCTTTATAAAAGGCTGGTCTCGCCCCTGTCACAAGCATAAAACTGGGAACCAATTTCTACACATGGAAGAGCAGAATGAAGTTTGGGGGTTGTTTGGTTTTGTTTTGTTTTGTTCTGTTGTTTTGTGTTGTTTGGGTTTGTTTTTTAGAGATTCCACCTATAAAAAGACATCCAGGACAACTAGGAAACCTTTAGGCATTATCAAGGGAACGCAATAGGAAAGACATTTCAGCAGGCATCAGAAATGCTACCAAGTCTCCAACTATAAATGAAATTGGTCAGGTTTAATGTTCCAAGGGTGGCTTTGTCAATAAAACACTGTTTTGTGATGACTTTTTCTTGGCTGTGATTTGGGGCAGTGGCTGCAGTTGTATTTTTGGAGTGTGTGGCTCAAGCATTTCACTTCTATCTTTTGTATTCTTCAAGTCACATGTGAGGATGAGGTTGAAGGTGCCCAGTGATGTGTATGTAATGGAGAGTATTCAGTCTCCATCCCTTCCTAGAAATGTTGTTGCAACAAGTTGGCATTGAAACTGCACTGATATGGGGTGAATCTGGAGAAAAGCCTTTTTTTTTTCCCCACTGGAAAATTTTGATGTGGTTTGCTATCAGCAGCAAGTAGTTGCTGCAATTAGAATCAGGTTATTAAAGAAAAGAAATGGTTACTTGTGATACCCCCATTAGCAAGGAGCCATGAGCAGGACTTTCATGCTGCAGGATGGATTTGGGAATTTCACTCCTGGGGAGGGAGGAACAGAGGAAGCTTGGTGGAGAAGGACTGGAAACAGCAGAAACTGATGCCCAGTCGGGAGACTTCTCCTTCCTCTAGTACCTACAGGATACTGACTTGCCAGAAATTCAAGCTCGTCCCAGGCTGGGGCATGTAATGGCAGAAAATTTAAAGTTATTTGAGCATTGCTAACCTGTTTTTGTCTTTTTCATTTTGTTTCCCTTTGCTTCATCCTGGATGTCTAAAAGGACAGTTGGAACCAATAAATGAGGTGAGTTAATCTGATGATTCACTCCCCACTCTGTCTCCTCGCACCATCCTGAGGGGATTGTCTCGTTTTTTCTGACTCTGTGCTGATGTCCTAGATATAAGTACTGCACCACATTTTGGGCTGGTAATTTTTGTTTTTCAATGCCCAGATTTTGTTTACGGAAAAAAATATGTGTTTTACTGGAGCAGAAAGACATGTTCCTGAGGAATCTTCTCTGTAGATCAGAGATCCTCCAAGGAAACCCCTCGTGGTGTGGCAGTGCCCTTGTATCTGTATCATGGTATCTTGTATCATGAATACTGCAGATGTCTTGAGTATTTGGGGACATATCTGGAGAAAATCTCATATGCCTTATTTCTTCAGCTTCTCAGGAACATTCCAAGGTCACACACAACTGCAAAGCTGTTTGACCCTGGATGCAGGTGCTGTTCCCTGGCAGCTGCGTGTCTCCCCCGCGCCTATGGAGCGGTGCCCTTTCTTAGCAGTGCCCTTGTGCTGCTTAATGAGCCTTTACATGAACTGCAGAACTTGGAGTTGGTGTGGGTGGGAAATGGGCTAAAGTTTATGTCACTGCCCTCTCAAAGCAAGCAGAGCTTTAAAGCAGAGGGAAGGCTGTAGGGATGGCATGGAGGTGGGACCACAGGCTGCTGCCCCTCTGATGGGGAGCTCCATCCCTGGTTGTCACAGCAGAGGAGCACTGTTACAGGTGGTGCTGCCAGTGACACCATGGAAACTTAAAAAATGAAGTGTTTTTCTGGGTCAACTAACTTCTTTTAAAAAATATCACTGAAGGTTCTTCATTAAATTAATCATCATGGCAGAGGGGAGATGTGGATAGTGTGCTTTGGCTAATCCATTTTAGTGGCGAGTTTGTTGGGCTGTAATGCTATATGTGTATGGATCATACAAATGTTACATAGTGGTACATCTACAGGGACCAGGTGTGTTCACGCTGCTGTGCTAATTAAATAGATCCTTGCTGGATTAAATTGGTGCTTTCACTTACCGTCTGTTTTTAATTCCTTCTGTTGTATGTTTGCTGATCTATTAGTTTGTTGATGTTCATGAAGGAATACGCATGTTTCTACTCTGGCATGTTGCTACACCACAGTGTTTTGTAAATCACTCTCTTGCCAACCTACATAATAATACATCTCTACTGGAGGGAAAATACCTGCGGAGAATGCTTATTTCCCTGCCTTGTTATGGCATTGGTGGGGTTGGGCTGGTAACTGCATAGCACTTGTCTGTTGGTATAGCTGAAATAAATACAGTTCTTAATGTTCTGTTGCAGAAACACAAACATAAATACAGCTGAATGTTTTTTCTCAATAGCTATTGATGGGTTGTAATGTTGTACTTTGGTTTCCAATGGCTTCAGGGTCTGCTCGCTAGAATCTCGGATCTCTTGCTGTGCCGGTGGACTTGTAGAAATTGTTGTCAGAAGTGTTTTGACTGTAGCTGTTGTCAAACAAATGAAGATGAAGTTGAAATCCTGGGACCTTTTCCTGCTCAAACTCCAGCGTGGCTGTAAGTTTAGATGCATGATTTTCTAGCTTTATCCGAGGACTGCTGTGATGAGAGTGTTGGTGCAGTGGGACATTCAGAGGGTGCCACTTAGAAAGGAGGAACCTCCTGAGGGTGGGAACGCAGGCTACTCACAGCAAGGTGACAAAAGGGCAGCTCTGGTAACTGAAATAGCAAGGTTAGTCTTTGTAAAAACCTTTTCTGATGGGTAAGACAGAAGTTGTTTTGTCAGCTGGCGTAGCAAGCTGATAGCTGATTTAGCTGTGTGCCCTTTTCTAAAGATGCCTTTCATCTTCAGTCCTATTTCCTCTTCAAATGGACCAGCCCTTTGGAGCACTTCAACTTGGCTGAAATGCTGATGAGATTGTTTTGAAATGTTTTCTTATCCTAGCATGAAGGTGGTTATCATATAGGCAGATGAAAGGCGTAGCTTGTACGTGCTCTGAAGGGGAAATTCATTTAAAGTTTCATTTAGCAGAACTTGATCTCCTGCATCACCTTGGTACTCTTCAAGATTTCTTCTCAAATCATTAAAGAACCACAGCACCAGCACCAGGTTCTGTCTGGAGCTTTGATTAGTGTATTTGCAAATCCATTACAAAGGAAGTCAGTGAAGTCTTCCCTGTTTTACTCCCTCCCAATTGGGAATCTGCACCACAGACGTGACTCTGTGGAGGCATTCTTGGAACCAAGAAGGGAGCAGAGCTCTCCAGTGTTTTAGTGGCTGTGTTGTCAGCTGGGCTGGGCTGTCTTCTGTGGAAGCAGACTGTTTGATGGACACTGTGTCCAGAATTTGTGACGCAGGAGGGGCCTCCTCAATGCATCATATGATGCTCAGAGTTTGGTACCTAGGCACTGAGACACTCAGGTAATTTTATCTACTCCTGTGAGTACCTACTGTTGCTCTGTCTCAGGGCTGGAAGGTTCATGTCTTGCTGCTGCGTGAAATAAACTGTCTCGTATTTAAATCACAGTCTTGTCCATGTACTCTTTTGAATCCAGGTAGAATAGGATGGTTAATTAATACTGAAGCAATAAAAATAGAGCTGTTCAAGATGTGTTAGAGTGGTTTTTAAATGTGAAGCAGCATATTTAAGACTGTGATATATGCCCAGAAATGGATTCACCTGCAATTAATGGGAATGGAAACAAAATCAATGCTAAATAGGAAAGCATCACGCACAGGAGAGTACAGTGATGAGGTTGCAGTATTGGATGTGGAAAGATTGGTACAGGAGCAATTACATCTTGGGAATAAGTAGCTGGGCTTGTAGTGAAAGGGTGATTCAGAGTTTGTCTGGTGTGCTGGGTAGCAGAAGGGACATCTTGTGTGTTTGGAGGTGTGGGGTGATTGTACCATGGTTTAGTTTCTGACTCCTGGATCCTTCAGTCTGGCTAAAGGGGCACTGTGGACACTGAAGCTCTCTTCTTTTTATCTCAAAACTCAGACGTGTGGTGGCTTTGCAGATCAGTTGGACTTTGCCACAGGTAGTGAACATGGAGACCTTTGGATTCATAAAATGCTTTCTCCAGCCTGTATTGTTTCCCCCCAGTCCTGCTCTGTCTGAAAGCCCCTACAGTAACTTACTGGAGTGGCCATAAGCAGAAGACGACACGCTCTGGAAAAAAACAACCCAGTTCTTCAACCCTATTGTGCTTTATTCTTCACCTATGGACACTCACAACCCCAGGAAGAGTCTCTGGGACATCACCATATTTTGCATTTGGATGCATGCATTGACTTTGGGAACAAATCAATTTATTTTCCTACTTGCAGCCTGAAAGGTTTTAAAAATAGATCTAAGTTTTCAGCTGAGATCTTTCCATCTTACCATTTCTTCATGGGCCCAGGACACTGGTGTAATGCAGAATGCAATTTGTTCCTTCCTCACCTCCCCACTCCCCTGGGGAAAACTGTTTTTATGGTCCTCATTGGTGAACTAGCAAACATCTGAGTGCCTGGGCTTAATGACCCATCCTTTATTTTCTGCCCATTTGGCAGCTCTGAGACACCTCATTGTCCTAGAAATTCAGGAGGGGATGTTAAAGCTGCAAGTTTAAGCCCTTTCTCTTGGGAGACTATGAATTTTTCTCACATTCTGAATTTTTTACAGTGACAACTTAGGGAAAAAACCCACCCCTTCCTCAGTGAGTCCAGTTGTATTGATCTGAGTGCCTGGTAGCTTCTTGTTATTTCATGAGGGGCGCTTGCATCTTTGCAGAAATGGGCTGGGAATGAGGGCTTATGTTGGAGCTGCCTGTTACAGAATATTCTACACAAACCCCAAAGATAAACAGCGCACACTGTGAGGCTGAATTGAAATCAGGACACGACTACTCTTTCCAAAGGTTCGGATTAAACAGAAACAGAGCTGCTTTAACCAGAGCCAAAGTTTATTTGAGGAAAAATTATTGTGGCTCAGTAGCAATTTCCTTACTAAAGGTCATCTGTATGTTATTAACTCACTATTACGTTTACCCATTGTAGAACATCCTTAATGCCTCTCTTCCTGATTCCCTTTTCACCCTGCCTTCCCCTCGTTCTGTGCCTTTGCTTCTCAAACACAAGCACATCCAAATGCCACCTATGATTGTTTAGCCCTGCGTTTATGCATGCAAAAGCTATTTGTGTTCCAAGTACTGATTATATATCAAACTGCATGATTTGGACTGCCTTTAATGGGCTGCAGAGCTGTGCAAATATTGTACGCCCCTTTTAGCAGAGGGCTTGGTTTTGATTGTTAACAGATTTTTTTTTTTTTTAGTGTAGATGAGTTGTGTGGGTCTGAGGTGGTGAGATTTGCATAGAACCTGCTGTGAACTTCGTGGGTTTGGAAAAGAATTTCCATTTCCAGTTGATTTTTGGGGTTTGGTTTTTGTTTTTATATTTGGGGGGGCCTTTTCAGCAAGTTTACGGCTTCTTGCAGAATATGTGATTTGCTCTACTCCAGTCATTGGTTACTAATGAAAATGATTCAGCTTACTTCATTTATACCCAGCTGAGCCATGCACGTAGAAAGGGTGAATTGGAGGCAAAACACACAGAATTCCCTTTTGCTTTGCTCATTTCACGCTGACACTTCCCTTGTGATCTGCTGCTGTTTTCTGTCTCGTGGATGAGCTGTTTTGCATGGTGCACTACACGTCATGCACCGCTGTGTGATTTCATTTCCATCGGCAGCACTCCCCTCTGAGCATGCAGTTGGAGGATTTATCTCCTGTATTTATTACTGTCTGCTCTTGCCCCTCTTTCAGTCAAGTTGGGAGCTCCTCACTGCTTTTTGGAGCCACTGCAGCTGTGACTGGTTGGGGTTTTCAACCAGAATGTTGTTATATACGAAAACAACTTGTGTGTGTGTGTATTTAAACACACTGAAATGGGACTTACATGTGGACTTCTCTGTGATGCCAAGACTTCTGTCGAGTCTTCTGAAAGCTGCTACAGCTCTCACCAAAACTTGCTTTGTCATTTAGATCCTGCCAACTTCCCTGCTCCCACCAAGACCCCTGTGCAGTAAAATTACTGTCTGGTGAGAATTGTGTCTGGTTTATAGAAGTGGATAAAAACCAACCAATTATTTTAAAAAGCATGTCAATAAATAGCTCTTGATTAATTGTGTTTATAAGATCGAGTTTTGAAACTCTACTGGTAAACCTGCAAAGCAATATTTTACTGAGAGGTGTGTGGTAGGTTTGGGATATCTGGTCATGGAGGTTTGCCATGATGCTTCACTCCTAGTAGAGTCTGTGCTTCTAAAGTGTAGCTGTGAATTTACAGCAGGAAGCTACTGTTTGAGGTTTGTGTTTTGTGTGAGTTTGGTTTTACTTTTTTTTTCCTTAGAGACAAGTATAATATTTCTGATCAAGATTTGAGTTACCTATGCCTTCGTGGCCTGTGTTGTGCTCTAATACTGATAAAACTGTGTTTGAAAGACAGGCAGAAAGATAAAAAATCTGGTTTTTACATAGGTTTGAAGTCAGTTGCTCAGCCTTTTTCTTGCCAGATAGATCAGGAGATACCCCACAGCATCCAGGGATGAGCACCCGAGATTAGACCCAGAATGCCAGAACACATTGTTATTCTGTATATACTCCTTGTACTGGGTTGAATCATCCAAAAGTCTCTTGTTATAACAGGATAAGCAGCCAAAATGAGGACAAAGATGGAGACTCTGATAATACAATCAGTGAGCTGCCTCCCACTCTTCAGGATGTTTCCCCTGACAGAAGGCGGTCGTCCTCGGATACATCACGGTCCACTTACAGCCTCACGCGGCGGATTTCAAGTAAGGTCGTCCTTCCAACATTAATGTAATTCTTGTGGGGAAGAAGATCAAACTGTAGTGCTTCCTCTTTCATCTTTTAGACGGGGAATCAAGTCAAGTTGAAGGTACATTGATTAAAAT
Source organism: Lophotriccus pileatus (assembly GCA_035583135.1). Lineage (NCBI taxonomy): Eukaryota > Metazoa > Chordata > Aves > Passeriformes > Tyrannidae > Lophotriccus > Lophotriccus pileatus. The sequence continues at coordinate 8,306,321 of JAWWES010000035.1, read as the reverse complement.
CTCGTCCTGTTCTGCGGGAGCACAGTGGAAGGGACCAGCCCTGTTTTTCTTGCTGAAGCTCATGTGTGGTAACTGCAAGTGAAAATGGACAGGGAGGGAAAAGTGTAGGTGGGCTTGTGCTTCAGTGCAGCTAAGGGTGCTGTTAATTGCTGGCAGTGCAATGAGGAGAAGTCCCACTGTGGAGCCTGCGTTGCACAGACACCGGATAGCTGTGCCCAAAGAGGCACCCAAAGTTGATGTGCACCTGTAATTGCTTCAGTTGAGTTTCTGACAGTCATATTTGTGCATTTCTCTTGTTTAGGTCTAGAGTCGAGGAGGCCAAGTTCTCCGCTGATTGACATTAAGCCTATCGAGTTTGGAATAATAGGAGCTAAGAAAGAAATAGTTCAGCCAACTATCCTGCGAAAAACCTACACCCCAGATGACTATTTTAGAAAATTTGAACCAAGACTGTACTCTCTTGACTCAAATAGTGATGATATGGACTCCTTGACAGATGAGGAGATCTTGTCGAAGTATCAGCTGGGCATGCTGCATTTTAGCACACAGTACGATCTGTTGCATAATTATCTAATAGTGCGAGTCATCGAGGCTAAAGATCTGCCTCCTCCAATTTCTTACGATGGTTCAAGGCAAGACATGGCTCACTCCAACCCCTACGTGAAGATCTGCCTTCTTCCTGATCAGAAGAACTCCAAGCAGACCGGGGTGAAACGCAAAACGCAGAACCCGGTGTTTGAGGAGAGGTACACATTTGAAATCCCCTTTTTAGAAGCCCAGAGAAGAACTCTGCTTTTAACTGTAGTGGATTTTGACAAATTCTCACGCCATTGTGTAATTGGCAAAGTGTCAATGCCCTTGAGCGATGTAGACCTTGTGAAAGGTGGACACTGGTGGAAAGCCCTTGTGCCTAGTTCTCAGGTAACAGAATTTATCAGATTATTGATGCCATTTTTCTCACTGTTTTTTTTTTTTTGTGCGGTTCCTTTGCCTGTTGGCAAATAACTCGGTTTCTAATTAGTCATTGTCATCTTGTTACTACAAAATCTGCTGTGTTGGAATAATGTGGGTCTATGACTGGTTTTATAACAGTGTGAGGTGGAGGAGCTGTCTTTAATATTCAAAGGAGATGGCATGGCCAAAGATCCTGTGTCAGCTTCAGTGAGAGAAACTCAAGACTGCTTTGGAAGTCTGCCCCTTTGGGAAGACGTTTCTTGTCACTGCAGGGACCTGCATCCGTTCCCAGGCACTGCAGTGACGCTGTCCCACCCAGGTCATTCCTGGGGTTGTTAACATGCCTGTGCTTTGAGGTCACGAGGGGAACCACTCATCCCAGTTCAGTAATAATTTGATTCAATAAAGCATACAGAAGATGAAATCTCTGTAGGCTTGATGCATGAGCAAAACTGTGCACAGGAGTTGGTAGATTTATTTTCATCACGTCCCTGAAGGAACTAAGCTTGCCATAGATATTTGCCTGATTCAAGTGGCATGTTGTATCGGTTTGAACTTGATTCAACCATGCAATGGGATGGGAAGAGGAGATGCAGAGGGCCTGAGTGCTTCCACCTCTGTTCTCAGGAAAGGGCCACTTCCTTGGCAGCCAGGTAGAGAGCTGTTCAGTGGAAAGCTCTGAGCTTTGCAACCAGGAATGGTGCACACACAGAGAGGCCAAAGCAGAGTCAGAGTCCAAGTGAACACAAAAATCAAAGAAAATGTGAACCATACAACTTCACACGGGGTTTGATTCAGCAAAGGCTCTATAATTTAAAATCTGCAATCCCAGAGCTGGCAAGTCCTCACTAAACCAAACCCTCATTGAGCCTTTCCCCCAAGTGTTCATTTACAAGTGCCTGCAACAATTTTTTTTTCCTTTTATTTTTGGTATTAGCAGTTCATCACGGGCTCTGTGTTACACATCTGAGGACAGAGTTCTCCTCTTTGCATCCCCTTATCCTCCTGTGGTTCCCACCATGCAGTTTTGTTTCTCCCTGCCACCCCCTACTTTTGCATAATAAATACTTTCCTGTATTATGGAGTAACATGGATTCATTCCACAGCTAATACAGACCTTGATTAGACAAGATCAGCTCTGCCTTTGTGTGCCAAGCTCAAAGCCAGCTCTTCCTTTTCCCCTCTCCAAAGTTTCATTGAAAGCTGCTGCTGTTTTCAGCACTGCTATCTGCTTCACCAGCATTCAAGATACATTATTTATGCAGAAGTTGTAATTTCTGATATTTATAAAAGGAAGGAGAAAGAGAAAACTCTGTTTGAATGGGCAGGCCTAACCTTAGAAGACTTTTGAATTTATTTCCTTGCTATCATATGGAAAAACTTGAGCAAAGTCCTCCATGCCTTGATTAGTAAAGAGCCTTGTTTTGGTCTTTTCATACCTCCTTGTTCTTTTTACCTCAGCTGGCAGACTGCTACTGCAAAGGGAACACCAGTGCTTGTACAGGACATCCTGGGTATCATCTTCCCATGTTTTCTCAATGATAAGATTTTCATTTAGTGAGGTATATTTCATCTTCGTGGTAACTGAAGTTAAATTAATTGATCAAAGGGTTAAAATAAATCCTGGAAGAAGTAAAACAATAAAGCTTATTGCTTTGAAAAAATGCATTTTAGTGTCTTTAGATAACAGTCATGCTTTGGGCTAGAAATTTGTGAGGGTTTTTTATGACTAGTTGGAACCTCCTGCCTGTGGAATGATAGATTTGACACGTTGACAATTTTTTTTTATACTTCTCACTTTTTTTTTCCTTGGTTAGCTGTGGGACAGACAGCCTTTATCAGTTTCTTTTGGATTGAACCTGAGCCTGCTGAAGTGTGCTTTGTGTTGTGAGATCGTGACAGACAGGGGCAAAAAAATAAATCTATGTGCAGTAGCACTTTATTTTGCAGAAGTTGTCCTTGGATTCTGGAGAGCAACACAAAGCTGCTGTGGTGCAGTTCTGATCATTACTCGAGGAAAATTTGCCAGTCTGGGTTGGCTGCCCTGGGGCTGTGACACGGAGCAGCAGCTGGCAGCACCCCCACAGTGATCAAAGATCCTGATGGAGAAAATGCTGAAACAGGTGCTTGGAAAACCAGTAACAGGAGGGAAAGATATGTGAATTTGTCTTTTCTTCCTTTTTCTTTTTTTTTTTTTTTTTTTAAACTGGAATTTATTGGCAGAACCATCATGAGCTGGAGAGAGGGAAGAAAGCGAATCCAGATGACAGGAGCTGTGGAGAAAGTTTTCTCTTCATACTAGTGGGAGTGGGAGGGTGGCAGGGTTTGTGGAAGAGCAGAGGAAGTGTCCAAATGGTATTGGCATAGTGTGTGGATAAAGTCAGGTGCTGAGTCCTTGTCTCACCATCACACTCATCATCAGCCCCATCAAGGCCAGAGCTGGATCACTGCCTTGGTACAACACTGTGCCTGCACCAGAGAGCTGAAAAAGGTGCTAATGCCAGGAATGCCAGGAATCTTTTGGTGTGTGCAGTGTCAGCAGGGACACTGAGCTTCCTGCAGGTGAGGCATGGTCCAGCTTTACAGCAAACAGCTCCATTGGCTCCAGTGCGGGCTGGACCAAGCTAAGCTCCTTATCTTGGGATGTGGGTGGGATGTACAGCCAGCTCCTCAATGGGTGAAAGCCCACTGTCATTAGCAGAGGGATATCTTCATTACCAGCTCATGGAGTTGCTTGTGAATGAAGAGCTAGAGAATTTACCTTGGCTGTAAGGAGGTGAGCGGTGCAGCATTGCCCTGCTCATTGTGTCAGGAATGGGTGGTCAGTGGACTCTCCTCTCAGTGCAATAAACTACTCCATGTCACAGCTCAGGCAGAAGGCTGTACCTGCACATGAGCACTCTGAGCTTGAATCATGCATTCAATGCTTAGGGGGGTTGAGTCCAAAGTGGAGGCAAGAGGGAGCTGCTGCCCGATGTATCATCAGAGCCAGCAGCGAAGCAGAAGGACTTACTCCTTGTAGAAAATGTCAGCACAGGTATTGCCAAATTCTTTATCTTTGGTAGTTCTGGGAGGCTTTTTCTTGCAGGGTAATTAATGCCTTTCTAAAGCTCATGGAAAGGCTCTTGAGTCCAGTCCCCATAGGAACACTCTGCACTCCTTAAATATCCCCTGAAATGTGTGTGGCTTTGCTTAATTACCATGAATGAAGTTGGCAGGCCTTGCTGTAGCTGGGCTCAGATTCACATATTTTGCCGCTAAAATCTCATTCTGAAGCACATGTTCAGGACCCCAAGTTTTATTGACATATGATTCATTTCTCTTTTGGCAGATTTGAGTGGGCAGGAATAAATGTTTTAGACCAGCAGTAATGAGATCTTGGAGATCATTCTTCAAAAGGAAAAAAAAATTGCCTGGTTGTGGTGGGAAAATAGCATGAAAATCCTTCTTCGCTCAAATTAAGACATTTTTGTAGTAGAGGGAGTCTGTATTGGACTTGCTTTTTTAACTTCATACTACGAGTGCACTAGAATGACCTGTCAGTTCTTATGTTCAAGATGGTATGAGCTCCACAAACAGAGTGGCCTTGCCATGGCAGCTTTGCAGTGTTTGGTTCCTGTCTCAGGGATAAGCTGACAAGTTGTTCTTACCGTGCCGTGGCTGGGAAGGAAAAGGGAGAAAGGAATTCAGGTAGTGACTCATTTCAGAACATTCCCTTGGCTGTTAGTGGTATCTGCTCTGCAACGTGGTTATGGTATGTGGCTTGGAGGGCCCCAGTTGTGCATGTACGAGGTTTGCTCTTGGTGCCCACGTTCCTTGGCTTATCCATTGCAGCCCTGAGAAGGAGCCATCCTTGGGGAACGGAGATGATGCCTTGCATTTGGAAGCACAGTGTATTATTGAAATTAATACCATCCCCATGTCTCATACGGGCAGAAAGTGCTGTACAGATAGGGATTTAGTTCAGAGAGCTGGCGCAACAGCTGGCTCAAGGCTGTGTGCATCACTGTGGAGTGGGGGGTCCGTGTTTGTGACAGCCATGGGAAATTAAATATGAAAGGCAATGTTGTCGCCAGGGTTCTTTCTCCTTTTTGTCCATCTTTTTTTTGAGCCATCCAAAAGCTCAGTGGCTGCTTAGCTGAAGGAATGATGCAGCATCACTGGAGATGAACGTGGACTGGTTATGTGGGGCCATGCTTGCTCAGCAGCAGGATGTTGAAATCAGCCTGGCAGTTCACCAGTGTGGGAGATGCCCTGGGCAAAGCCTGGCAGAGGGCAGGACACACTCACCCTTCAGGTCACTGGAGTTGTGGGAACTGAGACAGACAGCCATGATGGATTATTCTCTGTCATGATGACAGTATTCTTAGCTCTTAACCTATGTTTGTTGTCCTATTTTGGATTATAATATTCTGCCGTCTTTCTTTCACTCTATATTTTCCATTTCAGTTGGGTTTTTTTCCCCTCCTTTCTTTTTTCAGTCTTTAAAGCTCGATCACTGAGCAATTTTTCTTCTTTATTGTTTTCTCTTTATCCTTATCTGCCTCTTCTGCTTCCAGCTGTCATCTCAGTCACCTCACCCCTTCCCCTCCGTGCTGTTCACTCCTTGCCCTTTCTGTGGAGGACTGGGATGCTGTGGGGTGTATTTTGCTGAGAAGAAGCCCAGAGGAGTGGTTGGTGGGGGTCATGGGCAAGACCTCTCCGTAGGATATCTTTGCACAACAGAGGCTTTCTTATGGCCATCCAAACAGATGCAAAGACAGTTACACTTCAGAAGAGATTTTGTGACTCTTTTCAATATACCTTAGGTAGGAAACACTGTTCTTATCCATTGGTAGATGGGTTTTTTTTTCAGGTTCTGATCCTTAATAGCTCAGCCTTCCCAAAGTGATGGCTGTGTGTCACAGGATGCTGTAGAAAACCTGTTAGAGCAAACTGTTCTAAACCATCAGTTCTTTAATGTGCCTGGAGGTATCATCACAGATAACCTTGAGGAAGAAAATCAATCTGAAACTTCATTAGGAGCGTTGCATAGATGTCTGTGCTGATGTAATGTGCTCTGGTTCCCATCGGGAACCGGGGAGGGTTTCAGCTGCAGAATTTGCTGGTGGTGTAGCAATGCAAACCAAACAGTCTGGGGGTCTGTGAGGAAGGAATTATGCTGGTCCAGACAAGATGTGCAAATGGCATGAATTAGAAGCTCATCTTCCTTTGGGGGGAGCCTCTTTGTGGTTCAGAGATGACAGAAAAATTAAAAAAAAAGAATTCTGCCTCAATATTTCTGGGTTCAATCCAGGCAGTAACTGCAGAAGGTTCTGGATCACAAGCGAGCGCCAGGCTGCAAATCCAACCTGGCTGTGTAATACAGCTGTGGAGAGGAACAGCCAGGAGTGAAATGTTAATAAGAGCTTCAGGAGAGTCTCAGACATCCCAGACTTGGTGTCACTCCGGCATCTCATCAAACAGGAAATTGCTTTTCCAGGGTCATTTGGGATCTGGGCAGAAAGCAGCACGTCATCAGCATAATAATGGCAACTGAAATGATGCCTTAGCATGGGTTCGTAGGGGCACTTCTGCACGCTGCCTTCTGTGAGCAAAATATTGACGGCAAAACCAACAGCATTTTAGTTTCCTGATGAAAAGACCCAGGAAACGTAAACTTCAGGTGCTTCCTTGCCCTACATTGAACAGCGTGCTGGTAACACCTCTCGGGCATGATGCCTCTTCTCAGCTCATCCCCTACGTGAGCCTGGGGCATGGGGATGCTCTAGTGTGTGACAGAACAAGAGCCACGCTTCTGTGCCTGCTGCCCCCGGCACAGTGTGCCTGAGTGCTGCTGGAGGTGCCCGTGACCGAGGGGATGGCGCGGGGTCAGTGGGTACGGCAGCACAGAGTGTGTCCAAGCTGCAGGTGAGCAAGGATGTCACATCAGCAAAGCTTTTCGGGGAAAGCACAGGGAACTAAAACCTCCCATGGGTTTTGGAGATGTGCCTTGTACCTCCCTCTCCTTGAGGCAACCCGTGAATTCTGTGCTTGCTTGCTAATGATGACAGGGGACCGCAGGAAAAAGCTGGTGGATGTGGTGCAGCACAGCGAGGGCAGTGCCAGCCTGACGTGCCAGGGAGGAAAGAGTGGTGACTGTAGGCAACTGATTCATTTTCTGGAGTGCTTGACATCCCCTCAGGCACCAGGGGCAGGATTTGAAGCATGTTTCCCAGATCCTCATGGCTAAGCTGGAAATAATGCATTTATAATATCAGAGGCAGTTGGCTGCTGGAATTAAGTGCCTTGAAAAGGCTGAGTCACTTGTGCAGGGAGATGAGCTATCCAGGGATCTGGGCTTCCTTCTGAAAAGACCTTGTGTCACTGCTGCAAATGCTGCTGGTGCTCTGCCTGCAAAGGGGCTGCTCTTCCCTGCTGGCTCTGAGCACACCCATCCTGCCATGGCCTTTGTGGAGGTGAGGCCTGCACTTTCCCTCCCTTAAAATAATTAACAGAATTAAGGGCACACTTGAAAAGCCTGAAGGAGTGTCTTGGGAAAAACTTTTTAATGCCGTTACCTGCCATCACTTTTAGTGCTTGGCTCGGTGGGTGAGGAGCCAAGTGACCTGCCATCAGCAGGAGCTGTTGGAGGCTGCTGGCCAGCCAGGCAGGAGGTGCTGTGCTGCTCCTGGCAGGGCACAGGGGCTTTCCCTGAGTGCCCCCTCGGGTTTGGTCTGAGCCCTCTGATTCCTCTGCGCCCAGTGTAAATTGTGCTTTTCCACTTGCAGCCGAATAGCCATTAATTGGTTGGGTTTTTCAGCAGCCCCAGCCTCAATTTCCCCGAGCCATCGATGTCTTTGCCAGGGATTGTGCCTTGCATGTTGCCCCATCTGCTGATGAACCTGGTTCTTTGGGTCAGTTCAGGCTGTGACTGTGTCTCAGAGCTTTTTACTGTATTGTCTACCCAGCCCTTTAGTATCTGGTTTCTGTAATCTAATATATGGGGCATCAGTAAAGATATTTAAGCCTTTTGTTATGATTGCAATGCCACTGCCACTCCTTTTCCTCTTTGAAACGGGCTGTAACCACATGATCTAGTTTGGTTTTGAACTGTTTGACTATTTGGGATGAAAAACTAGCTCTGGGCTCCTGCTTGGACCTGAGGCAGGACAAGGCAGATGGATCAATGCCCTTCCTGGACTGGCTGGTGTGTTTTCAGCTCTCCAGAGTTGTTTCAGTGTGTCTATTTTGCATCTGACAACGAGAGCATCTCAGAGCAGGTTGTGCAAGGCAGGAGAGGAGCAGTGATATCAGCCCTCCAGCTCTTTACTAGTTTTAGGCATCATTAAGTAGAAGGAAAAGAAATAATGGCCACACAGATATATTGAAGCGGAACTGTGGCCGTGGCACAGCCTGATGACCAGCAAGGGCACAGTCAGGCTGTGCCGTGGTCTCTGGGTGGGTGGCTGGGTGGTGAGGGAAGGCAGTTCTTGTGACCCAGGGATTCATTAACAAATGCATGCCTGAACTTCCTAAGTGGCTGGTGTGGTCCCTGGGGGCTGGGAAGTGAGGATAATGCCTTTTCCAATGGATTTATGTTCTGCACATTGCTAAGATCAGAACCACCTGGAACCATTCAAAATGGAGCAGGTAGAAGCTACTGACCTTGTATTTCTGCCTCCTTTTAGGTCCTCTTTGCACTGCTACTGAAAAGCTGATGAAGAATCAGTGATTAAAGAACTATTTTCACTTGGGGATAGTATTTTTTCTTGTTTCTGCTTAGGACGAGGAACCACCAGATGGTTCTTGGTTGCAGTTCAGAGCGTGACTAAAATTCATTTTTCAGGCACTTAGATAAATGGGTTTTATTTAATTTCTCTTCCTTCTTTTCCCTTCCCTTTCCCTCTGAGCTCTGTTCTAAATTTCCACATTGCCTTTTCCCTGCAGAATGAAGTGGAGCTGGGAGAGCTGCTGTTGTCACTAAACTATCTACCCAGCGCGGGAAGACTGAACGTGGACATCATTAGAGCAAAACAGCTTCTTCAGACAGACATGAGCCAAGGTTCAGGTAAAGGGCACTGCCTTTCTCACAGTGCTCATGCACAGATTATATATATGTGCCTTTAAAGCACATCAGTGCTTTAAGGCAAGCAATTTGTGGGGGACCCAGGGGGATTTGGATGCTCAGGTCCTGTCAATACAGGGCTCTGGATATTCATCTTCTACGTATAACCAAGAATAATGAAAGTATTTGGAGCGCTTACCCTGAGATACAAGGGAGGGTGTCAATACCTTTGCCATATTTAAAGTAATAATCTCTGTACCAGGGTGAGGTGAGGAGCCAGGAGCTTTAATGTTCCCCCCTTGTGTTCTGTGAGGCAGCCCGTGGGCAGTGCTCCCTGCTGGCTCTGAGCATGCTGCCTGGTAACTGCTTCATGCTTGTGTTCTCAGGTGTTTTTCCCATGTTCCCTGCCCCAGCCACTGCTGCTGCCAGAATATTGGCATTTTGCAAAAAGAACAGTCTGTATTCAAGGCTGTCATTAACTGTGGTTTTGGCAGGGACTGTTTTTAATCCAGCTGCCTGACTTTTGTTTCCACTGCAAATCCCTGGGAGCAGCATGGGGGTACAAGTCCCTTACCAGTTCCAAGGGCTGTTTCTCATCATGGTCCATTCCTGTAGTGCCCAGCCTTCATGAACAGGGGTACTGACTCACGATGCCTGTAATGCAGAGCCTGTGCCTTGTGCCTTTTGCCAGATCCCTTTGTGAAAATTCAGCTTGTTCATGGATTAAAATTAACAAAAACCAAGAAGACCTCCTGCATGCGGGGCACGATAGATCCCTTCTACAATGAGTCCTTCAGCTTCAAGGTTCCACAGGAAGAGTTGGAGAATACCAGCCTGGTGTTCACAGGTAATTGTGGTGGTGTTACTGGCTCAGCATGGTTGTGGTTGGCTCTGGGGTGAACAAGCAGCAGTTGTGGGTGTGCAGATGAGCCCATGCAGGGCAGTGTTTGTCCCAGTAGCCACCCTGCAAGGGGTGGCCATCGCTGGGGTCTCCAGGGAAGCTTAATGAGCACTTTGTCCTCTGCAGAAGCTGTTCCCAGCATTGCTGCCCAACAGCTGGAGCTGGCTGGGAGCACCGTGTCAGTCCTGGCTTAATTGGTGCCATTTGGAATGCTTTTGTGCAGGGGAAGAGGAGGAGCGTTAATTGCACTTCTCAGTGACAGCCAACTCGGGCATGAAGTCAAAAATTAGAAGAATGAGAGGGCAGTGGGGAATGACCCCAGAGCCCAGGCACTGATTTGACATGGTTTGCTGGTGAGATGATGCAGCTGGAGGTGTTTCACACTGACCTCACCTATTCCGTAAGCAGGTGCGTTCATGCCTGTATTTTTGAAGGGCTGGGATTCAGTGCCAAGCCCTGTGTGCCACAGCTGAGGTGGACCCAGACACAGACCGTGCAGGCTGGGAGCAGTCCCAGGCTCACCTCACTCAAGAGCTTTGTCAGCGCTGGAGATGTTTGGCTGGGATAGGAATTCTTATTTTTAAACAATTTCTGAATCTCCTATTTTTGTTCTTGAGGCATGAAAACGGGCAGTAGAGCTTGGCAGTCGAGGAGCAGGAGTTGCAGAGCGCAGGGATGGTCCCTGGCTGGGCAGCAGCACTGGGCGAGGGACCCGCTGCGGGTGGTGGCATTCTCTGCCATGTCCCAGCAGAGAGCTCTTGAGCAGGGCTGCAGGAACCCCTGGGAAGGGTGGGTTTCCTTCCCACACCACAGCTTCACCCAGCCCATGGAGCTGTGGAGATCAGGCACCATCAGGGGCAGGGTTGGACCATCTTGCTGTCTGGAGGGTCAGAGGGCTTCGGTGGTGGGATACACACTCTCCTACCATGCCGGGCTCTCATGCTTCACAAACACGTTTTTTGGCAGCTTTCCACCCATTACTCACCCTTTTTTGATGAAGAGAAAGGAATCTGCTTCTGAAAGGATGTATTTTGAAGTTTTTTTTTAATTTTACGTTTTACATGCCAGATACAGGTGTCAAAGCTAAGGAGGCTAATTCCAACCGATTAGTTTGTTTCCAAACATGTTAGAACAAAAGTGATGCTGATCAGCAATTTAAATTTTGCCCTTCATGCTCAGAAATTTCCTCAGCAAAACATCTATAATTAATCAGTGTTTTGCGTGCATGTCACTCTGACTGTACCTTGCATGTGCAGTGATGAATTCCTTCTTGGAAGCTTCCATCAGGTGATCTTGTGACAGGTGGGAAACACTCTATTCTTTGTTTTCCACTTTTCCTATTAGTAGCAGAGAAGGCAGAGTAGCAGCTTTGTGCAGACAGGAGGGAGAGGGGAATATGCTGCTCCTCACCCCCGTGGATGAAGTCAGTATTAATGAATGGATCTCTGATTAAATTTTTTCTGTGCAAAGGGATATATTTCCAAAATAAGCCAATGGGAAGTTGGCTGAATTATCACTATACATCACACAGTCAAATTTCAGAGGTGAGCCTTGTAAGTGGTGCTTCACTTTCAAAGTGACATTGCTTGCTTTGAATGCTGCAATAAATAATCCCAGGCCAGAAATGTGCCCAGCAGCTCCAAAGCTGGGAAGGAACGTGCAGAGCTTTTTGGAAGAGCGGTGGGGCAGGTTCTCCTGGCTGCTCTCAGGCTGAAGGGTGACACACAGCTTGGGCACGGGACTGCCATGGGTGTCCTCAGGCTGGCTGCTCCTGCTGTGCTTGGGACACTTGTCTGAGATATGTGGACTGTGTAGCCAATACATAGCTGGAGCCAGAGGGGTTGGTCACATTGTTGTGTTTAAGCTGTGGTTGGCAGCATGGAGAAGCTGTACCTTGCAACATAAGGATCTTTTTATTTTACATCTCTGCATAGCAGGAGCATAGTTTTGGTTTGTTGCTTTGGTTTTTTTCTAACTTGAGTGTTTGGGGGTTTTTGTTGGGGTGTTTTGGGTTGGTTTTTTTTTTGGTTTGGGGTTCTTTTTCCTGCAGTAGTGTATCTTTCTGTTGTGTGTTTTGTTGGGAATTGTTTTTTATTTCTTTTTTTTCAGTACACAGCTCTAGTCCATTAGGTCAGTTAATTAAATCTGCTGTTGAGTCAAAGTCCAATTGAAAAGGAAAATAATCCTGCTTGACGGGTGGGTGATGATGCTTTGAATGGAGAGAGAGAGCTGTAAAAGCAGTCATGGGAGCCAGAAGTGAGTATGTCTTCAATAATTTAGAGGAACCTTTTTTGTGGCTTCATGTTTTGGACTCAGTCTGCAGCTGTCTTTACATTGGCTTGGCTTCACTGGAAAGCCATGGAACCCTGCCAGTTCCCATCAGCTGGGGCTCCTGGCTCCTGTGGGGCTGGTACCACACTGCAAAGTAAGCCACTATCCAGATAAAGTAAAATTAATTTTTTCCCCCCTGTGTGTTTTCCTCTTGCGCATCTTGAATCGAACTATCTGGTTTCGTGTGCTCTGGTGAGGATTTCTCCACCATTCTGCTGTGATTTAGCAGGGGTTGTGTGTGCAAGCGTTGTGAGCAGATGGCAAAGCGCTGTCCTGCTCCCTGCTGTCCTGGTGGTGCTCTGGAGAGCTGGACTCCAGACCAAACCCAGGGCTGAAGCACAGCTGGATTAGCAGAGAGGCAGTGGGTGCCTCCAAGATGGGGAGCACGGGGAGAGCTTTGCATTAGCCAAGACTGGGGAAGGTGGTGGTTGGGCTGATTCTTTGATCTTTCCTCCTCTTTAGACATATAAGGATTCAATACTGTAACTTATTGGCATTTACAGACCAAAATGCTTCTCCTTCCACGTTGGTGCAGGACACCTTGTACAAGCTGCCTTTCTGCCTTGCCCTCTCTTCTTACCTCAGATGCTTACTGGAGCTGTCACTCCACATTAACTCACATGTCCCAGTTTAGTGCCTAAAGTGAGGTGGGATGAGCTCAGGTGGAGATGTCCTCTTGAGGAAGAGGCATCCAGGGTCAGGATTGCTCTGCAGGTATTGTCTGTTCACAGTTTCTCACCAAAAGAGCCTGAAAACAGGAAAGCCACTGCTCATAACTAGTCTAATGTCCTGACCAAAAAAAAGATGATGAGTGAGGCAACAGCTGGTGGAGATGATGTTTGATTTTCATTTACTCTATCAAATATGTTGTCTAGGTAATAAGCTGCCACATATAACAGAAATGCGCTTTTGGATGGTTCTTTTTTCCACCTTCTGTTTTTTTGGCAACTTCACACTGATCCCCCATGTGCCACCTTGTGCTTGAGTGCAGGTGAGTCGTGGGCTCACCTCCTGCAGAGAAATGGGGCAGGCTGGGAAAGGCAGGGTGTTCTCCTAACCCTGTATACCGGTGAACAAAGGTGTTGGTTACTCTTTATCCACGGTAAGGGGAAGGTGGAGTTTGGCCCTGACAGCAAGTCTGTCAGCTGTCATTTCCAAGAAGAAAAATGATTATTTCAGATGCAGCTGTAGCCTCTGTGTTCAGGAGAGCTGGATGCTGAGTGCCTAGAGACCCTGTGCTGTCGTCCCCACTGCTGGATTTTGGGCAGGCTGTCCTCTAAATCCCAACCTAACTTTCAGAAATCCTGGGCTGTGCAGTGGGAGGGTACACGACACCTGAAATCTGAGCACTGTAGTATTTTGTTAATGATTATAATGTTGTTAATAACAATGGTCAGTAATGCTGTTTGAGCTGCAGTAAAGCCCAGATGGCCCAATAAAAACCATCAGCACTCCAGGGCAAACTGCCTCTCGGTGACTCGTTAACATCTTTTGATCACTTACCATAAAAAAGGCAACCTTCAGCACTCCCAGTTAGGGAATATTTATCTCCCTGAGGTCCTTGTGGTGACTGTGTATGTCTTTCTCCATTTAAATAAGCTCTTGTACATGTTTACAGTGGCAGGATCTTTATGGCTTGTGAAGAGATCAGAGTCCCCAAAGAGGGAATAATCGTTTTCATGCTCAGGGTACTGTCTGTGTAGTTGCAGAGGGAAAACCTGCTTTGCTGTCTGACCTGGCTGGGAGTGTGGGGGGAGCTAGGACAGCACTGGGGCTGATGGTATCTGATGGAGAGCAGTGGTGGGGCTCATCCCACTGCACTGTCCCGTGAGGAAATTGACCATGGCTCCAGCAGGACAGGATGCTCTTCCTGGGGGAGGGAAGCAGACGGGGCTAGGGTTTGCTTGTTGATGGAGAAATTGACCTTGATATGTGTGTGACAGCTGGTGAGATCTTCCCTGTAAGTACTGGCTGAGGGTGTGCAGCCCCCGAGCATTCTCTCCTCAGCCCTTAACACTATTTGTTTTTCATCATCAGCTCTGGTGGTCAGGTTTGTGATGTAGATGTTGGAGACAAGGTGATGCTTCTGGCGTTTGCCTGCTGCATGAGATTTGTAAATGTTCCATGAACAGGATGCAGAGATAGCAAGGCTTTTCAGTGGTATTTTTGTAATAACAGACTGATTTTGAAGTATCCCAATTAGCTGAGCAGGTTGAAGGTTGATAACGTTTTTGTCCTCAGGCTTCCCCTGAAATACATCTGAATTTTGATTTCCCTGCCTGTGTGGAAGCACGACCTTGAGATGCCGGGATCATCTTTAGATGCTTGTTTGCAGGGATGGAAACCACCATCTACCTGGAGTCATCACACATCTCCATTTTGACTTGCTGACTCAGATACTCACCTCTGCTTTCTCCTGTTGCTTTTGCTTTACCGCCCTCTTCCCCCGCCAACATTCAGGCACTTTGTGTTTTGCACACATATATGTGGAAAAAATCTTCCCTAATATATGAGTCAAACTAAACTGTAGGGTTTTTCCCATGCTGGAATGCAGGTGGAAGAAGTGGTTTCTTTTTTGAAACACTGTCATGTTGGGGACCATAACATCTGTAAGATGGATGGAAAATTAGACAACTTGCTGCTGGAAAATTGTTTCTTAATGTCTGTTAAACGTGTCTTTTGAAGTATTGGACTGATGGTATATTTCCCATATCGGGAGCTCCGAAAAAAAAATCTAATCCTTGCTTAAACCTGTGTAATCCTATCTTAGCCAAAGGAGAAAAAATGGAAAAAAACATTGATGTCAGCACCGGGTTTTCTGAGGATTTATACCTGTTCCATTTAGATCAGAATTTGGCCTTTGTGTCTGGCATTATAAAACACTTTGATGCATTTATGCAGCAGACACCATATGGTCCATGCCCAGGTCTGAGGAGAGCAGTGCACTGCTCCAGGTTGCTCCTGGGGCTGTGGCCATTCAAGATGTCCCAGCAGGTCTCGGGAGGACACTTTAGGGTGCTGGGACAAGGGCACAGGGAGATGTGCTGGCAGGGGGAGACACTGGCCTCCTGAAGCCTCCCCTGCCTGGCAGAGCCTCTCTGCAGAGGTACGATGCAAAGGCTTCAAATCCCCATTGGGAGGAGGAAGGTCCCTGTTGCTCTCCATTCTCAGTCCCCATCTGTGGGGGATTGGATGTGCCAGTCCATGATAGATGCTGTCTGTCAGCCTGGAGCAGGTGACAGCAGAGCAAGCAGCAAGGGTTGGTTGGAGATACTGAGGGGAGTCTGCAGCCCCGATCCTGGTCCAGGGTCACTCAGGGAAGATGCTTCATGGATGGATTTGGCTTTTTGCAGCACACTGGCTTCTTTAACGAGGAGGAGTGAAACACCATTAATCCTGGTGAGAGCAACAAGATGCTGATGCTTCCTGAGCCAATCTGTTGCTTGCTTAGAAGGCAAAATTAGATTCTTCAAGTGGCCTTAGTTAATAAATGTACTGCATCAGATGCAGCAGAAATGGCTTGTGCTGGAGTTCTCTGGAATTTTTGGGGAATATTTTTCTCCTAAAGAACAGAGCAAACTCCCCGCTCTCCAGGCTGATTGCTGCTTACTGCTTTTGCCAAGACCCTTAATTTAAGCAGTGTTGCCTCTCCTGACCTCTGCACTTCATCTTGTTTGGCTCACGTGGTGGTGAAAGGAATTGCTCAAATGTCTCACAAGGCTGGAATCATCCAGTGTATCAGGTGAAGAAAAGTCTCAATGGTGGGAGCTGCTGTGGGTGGCAGAGCAGTGACTAGGGTTGGAATGCCTGTGCCTGGCCCTGTGGCCATCAGAGGAGATGACTGTGCAGAGGAGAGGCTGCCTCTCCTTCACGGCCACCCCTGCCTTGGTTTGCAGGTGCTGTATGGGGTTGGTGCTGGAGCCTCTTTGTGTGAGGTGTGTAAGTATGCATGAAACCATGCTTGTTGGATCTGGGGTTCACAGTGCAGAGAATTAAGATGAGATTTTAAAAAAGGAGGAATTGGAGGTGGAAAAAGCCAGCAGTAGATACTCCTTTTCAGTACCCTCTGGGCTGTTGTGATAGATGCATCCAACCCATTGCTCCAGTTTCTCCTGATGAGGTAATTTCATGAGGTGTCATCCCTGCATGCCCTTGAGATCTCTACAAGACACTCTTGTGCTCTTGCACTTTACCTGCACCCTGGGTCCCTGCTGTCTCCTACAGGACTTTCCTCTCCCTGTCTGAGGTCAGACCCTGCTTAGGCAGACGCCTGGCTGGGGGTGCATCTGCCGGGCCCCCTTCCCTGAGTGCCCCAGCCAGAGCACAGGGGCTGCCCTTGAGGGAGGGAAATCATTTTCCAAAGAGAGTGTCTTCTTGTGGTGGCATTTTCCCTCATGGAGCATCAGCTGGGTGCTGGAGCTGTGCCAGGATTTGGCCACGCGCTCGAGTAGTTCCAGTCCCCTCTGGAACTGGGCAGGTGCAGACATTGCAGGGAGCAGTCTCGTGGAGAGGAGGCTGGGAAGTGAGTTTTACGTGCACATCAGAGCCTGATGGAGATTAAATTGATAAATGTGAAACCACGGCATCTTCTCCTGTGCTTTTCTCTCCTCTACTAAATATGATGGGCCACGCTCAGGGAGCAAGGGGCAGGATTTGGTCCATACCTGTGACCTTCTCGGTGTGCATCATTAGCCCGGCTGCTGCTGCTCCTTGCAGCTCCTCTTTGTGCTAAATAGCTTTTCAGTATTGATGTCAAGCAGTTCAGAATTAGTTTTCAGTCCTACTTAACCTGACAGCTCACCCCCGTGGCCGGTGGCAGCACTTGGTGGTCAGCACAGAGAGGGCTGGGCACTGGCTGCTGAGCACTGGCTCCAGCCTCCCCGAGCGGGGCAGGTCTGTGAAGGGGCACGTTCTGAGACCTTGCCAGGCGCTGAGGCTGAAGGGGGGAGTGCAGAAAGTGCTGGTGGGTCAGTGCAAACAGTGTTGTGGTTCTGCCAGAGGATCTGTGAGACTCTGCCCCTCAGTTGCCCACGTGCAGCCTTGGGCGTGTTTGTGCTTATTTTCCCCTCCTCTGAGTTAAATGGTTTTAATTGTGCTGCAGGTAACGATGTAGGTGACTGAAGAAGAGTTAGTTATTTGTGCTGAAGCTCTCAGCTGTTCCAGCACGCTGAGATTCCTCCGCTGTTACTCCCAGAGAGGCAGCAGCAGAGGCGCTGTGCGGCCGTACTCGGTGGTGCAGCACAGCCTTAACTGCTGAGTAACTGCTGAGCACATCTGAAAAAGGGTTTGCAGGAGATGCAGAGGTTTTGTGGCCCCAGCTGCAAGTTGCAAGCTTTTCCCCATCACATATATGGTACTGGTAGCCTTCAAGTTAGCTTAAGGAAATTTTCTGAGTCAGTGCTCCTCCCTGGTCATTTCAAGGCTGCTAATGAGTTCAATCAAAGGATGAATTAGTATCTGAAACGCCAGCTTAAATTGTACTATTGCACATAACTCATAGATGACAAGTGCTTCTCAGTCATACTCTTCACAGGCAGGCAGTTTGCAAGTCTCAGTGTGGAGGCAAAGGGGAAGGTAAAGGGTGTTTTGGCTGGATTTGGTGCCAGGGCTGATGCCACCTAGGCAACCTCATGGGCTTGATTATGTAGTGACATGCAAAACAGTTGACTGGTAAAATGTGATTCCACATGACTGAGGTTGGTAGGAGACAAGGGGAAAGCTCAGGCTGGAGTTGCACCTGGAACCAGATGTTGGAGCTCCAGGTGTCATCACATCCCCTGGAAGTCACTGCCCTGCTGGGGAGAAGCTCTGGCATGTGCAGTGCCTGATACCCAGCGTGCTGTGCTCTCAGCCCTGCAGGCAGCCAGGCTGGGGGACCCTCAGCCACCCCTCCTGTGCAGGAGCCCTGTGGGGCACATGGGCCCATGCCCCAAAGATGTTTCATGTGGCACTGAGGGCCCCATCACTTTGATATGCATCATTTAGGAGTGCTGCATCAATAAGTGTACAACATGAAAATGTTTTATTTACATCATGTAACTTGTCCTCAAGAAATCAACCCATTTAATGGACATAAGTGAACCTAATTTCAGCATTTCTTTTATGAAGAATTTCTTTTTAAGAAGCCTTTCTGTTTCCAAATGCATCCCTCAGTGAAAAGCAGCTGCAGAAGGAATTGGTTTGACCTCTGCTTCTCTAATTGCTTTCTGCTCTGTGTTGGCCTAGAAATGGATGTTGCTATTGTGTAAATTACCCCAATGGTAGGAAAAAAGCTCATGAGATCAGGTGTATAGTTTCTGTCAGGAAAATAGGCTTCTTAAATGGAAAGCAGCATCTACCTGTTTATAACCAGAGTCTGGGTCAGTCTGAAAATTCCAAATGATAATTACTTCATTTTCTGCCTCTGATCAGCTCCATGGAGTTACTGTTTTTTGTGGCCAAGGGCAGATTTAATCTGAAATTTACTCTGAGCTCCTTTCAGAGTAGGTTAGGGGATGCTCAGACATCAGGGAACACAGCTCAGTCCACTTGTACTGTCACCTGAGCTTGGAGCACGGAGCACTGCTCAACTGCTGCCCATGGCTGGACCAGAGGGGCTTCTCCACCTCTACGTGTTGTGGAAGCAGCTGGTAGGAAAGGGCAGGTGCTTTTTACTTCCCGAGGCTGAGCACACGGAGCCCTGGGTCAGTCCATGAGCACCTGAGGGGTCTGTGTCAGGAGTGTGATGGTAACAGCTTCTGCAGGGTTTTGGAGCAGGCTGAAGTGTCCGACATGAGTGTAAGCAGCGCAGCAGTGGCTGGTGCTCAAGGAAAGGGTTGCTCCTGTATTTGAGAAGTGATTGCTGCAGCTGAGGGAGGACCTGGGGAGCTGCTGCCCTTCCCTGTGCCAGGACGGGAGCCCACAGTGCGATGAGTGCTGGGGACACAGCCAGCCTCTGCTTTCGGCTGCTCTGGGCTCCTACAGTTCTCTTTTCCAAGCTGTTCTTGGAAGAGCTGGTGACAGCAACAGGAAAAATTGTGCTCCTGAATGTGAGCAAAGGAAAGGGCTTATTTTCACAACACCAACTTCTCCAGGGTAAGGTCCGTGCCACAGCTCGGTACAACTCAGCCATCAGCAAATTGCTCAGCAAATCCTGGCCATTTATGAGTGCAGTACAGCAGTTAGCCTCTCAGAAAAGCATGTCCTTGAGTTTAAAAGACTCATGAACTGATGAGTAGAGCAGAATTTTTGACACACAAAGATCTTTCATCTTCTGAGAAAGCCGCTACGGTGAAGCTGTGAGTTTGTTAACCCGAGGTCGATCTAGTGCCACCTCTTATGGTCTGTGTACGAGCAAGCATTTGGCCTTGGAAAATGTCTTCCCTGTTCTTCAGCAATAAGTCTCTGTGGTCTCTACATTAGTTAATGATAGAAGCAACAATGCTTGTATAATTAGCTCATTAATACCCCAAAGGACTCAGCATGCTAATTACCTGACACGATGAGATTAGCAAGTTGCATTGCAGGAATTCAGAATACTTGGATCAAGAGTAAAATAACAGGTTCCCTTACTTAGGACACCTGCTGGTTTTACAGTCCTGGCATGGAATATTTTTGAAGAATTTGTATGCTCGGGGTACTTCCCCACTGTTAATTTATCCTGTGATTAATTGATGGCCTATAAGACTTCTTGGTTTAAATTACTTGCTATTGTTTCCCAAGGTTAGGCTTCATCTTCTTTCATTTTGGAAAAAAAAAAAGAATGGAAAAAAAAAAGATGAAAAAACCCCTATTAAAAATTTTGTTTTGGGGGTACTTTTACATGGCGCATAAATTTTATCACAATATTTGATTTCTCTAGGCTAATAAATCATAGCGGGACATTTAGTATAGCCCTGATAGCTACGCCTGTGATCCATTGCCTTGTAGGAGAGCTCGTTAATAACTGTGACAAGCTGTGTACTAGTTGGAAATGGATGGCTTAAAATTCCTCGCCACATCCTCAGAAGGTGGCCTTTCCAAATAACACCAACCTGGCCTCTTGACAGGGCACACGTTCAGCAACATGTCTCAGAGAGTTGATGGCATCACCCCTAGGTAGCTGCTGGTGATGGGCAGAACAGCTGCAGTCTTCCTGCAGGCATGGTGAACCCCAAATCACTGTTTGAAGATAAACTTACAGGGCTCTGAAATACAGAGTGGGTTTTTTAGGGCAATTATTTGGACAAATTACTTGGGCATTTGAAGGTTTGCCATTAACTAAAATATCCAAAGGTGACTTGGTGGGCAGAAGCATTTCTGCCCATGAACTGTGTGTGTCAGAGCTGTTGGAAGGGATATAGTGAGATGTAACCTTGCTCAGCTTGATTTTGGGACTGCATTGGCAGGCGGTGCCTGAGTCACCCAGGGAACAAGATCCCAGACTGGTGCAGTGGTGAGGAACAAGCCTTTGCAGAGTGTAGAGATGACAGAGTGCCACATTAAAGTAACACTAATCAATTGTGGGGTGTATTATAATAGGAAATACGCAGCCTTGACAAAGGTGCCTGGCTAAAAGTGAGGTCAAGTGCACAGTACTCAGTGTCCTGCCTGCCTGGAAGGGTGTGCCGTGAGGGATCCCAGACGTGGCTTTGCTGCCAGTGCTGGTTTCCAGCAGCCCTGGGGAGCTGGTGCTGCTGGCAGGGCAGCGGTGACAGCACTCAGCTCTAGGCTAGGGCTCATGGTTCTGCTCCACACTGAACATGCTCTTGCTGCACAAGCCTGGCTGGATTTGGAGCTCCTGCAGACATTTGTTCTTAAAAATCCCTCTCTTTCCTGAGGAAATTTTTTAATCCTTAATATTCCAGCCAGTGCCTGTGGATATCCTGGCTTCAGCTTGCAAAGACTTTTTATTCAACTTTCTAATGAGCCAAGGCAGGGCTTCAATTTGCAGCACACAAAGTGCTCTTTCCCCTGTCTGGTGGGAGTGTTCAGCCTTTCCCAGGATTGGGCCCATCATTAGGGTTCGCTGCTGTCTGCGATCTTTTGTTCCAGGAGACTGGGCTAATCCAAAGGACAGGGTGTGGGGTTGATGTCTCTCCCTCAGTTTCTTTCCTGGACTTCTAACAAGTAGCTGCAGTGATAATTATGGCAAATCGTTTCCATGTAAACATCCTGCTGACAGCCTGGACGTGTGTAGTTCCTGTCTTCCAGTGGGGGAGGCTGGTGATTAGCACTGGAGTGGTTTGGGTCATGTGCCCCTGGAGGAGGAGAGTTTGAGATGCTGATTCTGCATTTCCCCAGGCACAGGTTGCTGGGCTGCTTTTGTCATTCCATGATGCCCAGGCAGAGCTTGTGGCACTTCTTTACATGATGTAATTCTGCTTCAAGGCCAGACAGGACAGGGCTTTGAGCAACCTGCTCTAGTGGATGGTATCCCTGCCTATGGCAGGGGGGCTGGAACTGGATGATCTTTGAGATCCCTTCCAACCCAAACCATTTTATGATTCTACTTCACCTGTTCTTGCTAAATTCCATGATAACTGCGGATCTGTGTCTTGCTTATTTGAATTGTATTTTAATTTGTAGTACAGCTTATTTTATTCCTTCCAAACTCCTGTTTTGGTCTCTTAACATTTTTGAGGTGCTGAGTCACATACCAAAAATGCTGGCATCTGGCACACGGTGTGAGGGGACATCTGCAGGGTACCTGGTTTCCTGGGGCAGGGCTCTGGGGGGACAAGTGGTGCCTTTCTTTTGACCAGTCTCTGTTTCTGCCCTCCTCAGTCTACGGGCACAATGTGAAGAGCAGCAACGACTTCATCGGGAGGATCGTGATCGGGCAGTACTCGACAGGTGCCCCCGAGTCCAACCACTGGC
Source organism: Lophotriccus pileatus (assembly GCA_035583135.1). NCBI lineage: Eukaryota > Metazoa > Chordata > Aves > Passeriformes > Tyrannidae > Lophotriccus > Lophotriccus pileatus. The sequence continues at coordinate 8,284,251 of JAWWES010000035.1, read as the reverse complement.
GCCGGATGCTGAACGCGCACCGGACGGCGGTGGAGCAGTGGCACAGCCTGCGGTCCCGGGAGGAGTGCGACCGCGTCTCTCCAGCATCCCTGGAGGTGACATGAGGCGGGAGACTAACGGCAGCCAGACCAAGCAGGCGGACAAGATAAAAAACAAACCGATGACCGAAACACCCCACCTCACACCCTACACACACCCCACAGCAGCTCTGTTGGATTGCCAGCGCCCAACTGGCCACGCTGGCCTCTGTGAACCATGTCCCACTGGGTCCTGGCTGTTCCCCTGGGGCCGGACCTCTCGCTGCTTGCCCCCGGCACCGCTCAGCTGTTTGCACCCCGCGTGGCGGAGCGCGCGGCCGGGCGGCGTGGGCTGCACGTGGAGGTGCCACGGTAAGTGCAGAGTGGGTGGAGGAGTTGGGAGTTGCCTCTGCTGTCCTTCCAGTCCAAATCCATGGCTCATCCTCTCAGAGATATAAGTACCCATGTGCTCTCTCGTTGGTGAACGTGGTAATTAGGCTAGAGTATTTTTTTAAACAGTAGAACCTGTGGTGAAATCGATTCTGGCTCCAGTTTTGTCCTTGTACTAGTTTTAACAGAATTAAGCTCCTGTTAGTACGTGCACGTGCGTTTGTGTGCTGGGGCACATGTGTGGCTGTGTGGCCCCACGTCAGATGGATCTGATGTCCTGTCAGCGGTGAGACCTGCCACTCTCGATAGCAGTCTGTGTGTGTAGTAGATGCAGTGATGATATAGCAAAATAAACATTTCCAATACCATTTGTACCGGGAAAGCCAGCTCGCATCTTTCCAAACTTGTGCTGTGCAAAAGAAACCTGCTGCAGGGACTTTTGCGGTTAAGACGACCCAAAATACACAATTTTAATTCTCTCACAGACTGCAGTGGCTCTTTCTGTGTTGTGTGTGTTAACCCTGGTAGTTCTCCAGGTCACCAAGTGAACTTAGTTACGGTCAAGCTGTCCTGTTGGTTGCTTCTGTACATTTTATTTTTTCACAGCATATTGTCTGGTATGATGCAGATTGTATATTTATTGAAAATAAAATTCTATTTAATTGTGCAATGTAGACTGGGATGATACTTGTTGGCAGAATTCACCTTTCTGTTGAGCTCCCTCAGTTATGCTTGAGGCAGATGAAAAGCCAAAATGTTGGTGGTCACCCCCTTGTTCCTCACTGTAGATGAAGTGGGAGCTGCTCTGTGTTGGCAGCACACAGCCGTGGGGCAGTGGTGGCTGCAGGGCTGTCCGTGGGCATCCTCTTTCCGAGCACGTTGTGGATCTAACCTGCCCCTCTGCAAGGTGAAGTTCCTCCTCTGTCCTGCAGTGAGGTCGACAGAAAATCTCTGTTCTCTGGCTTCCTCCTGGTTTGTCTCATCAATAAATCACAGTGGAGAGGGACCCCATGGGGAGTCCTGGGCAAACACATGCTGTAGGAGGCAGATCTCCTGTAAGTCAAAAAGGCTCACACAAGGGGCTGTGGTTTCAGCAGTTACTGCTGTGGACATTAATATTCTTCCATGTGGAGCCTGTGGGCAACAGCACGAGCTCCATGGGAGCTGATCTGAGCCCAGCCATGCGCTTTGCTCAACACTGGGCATGCAATGTGAACAGAAGGTACTCTTGCCTGCATCTGTCCTCAGAGTTGTGAGGTATCTGTTTCACAGGGAGGAGGCTGTCAGGTACAGAGGATGCCAAAAATTGGTGAGGGAACCCTGAGGAAAGGTCAATAAAAGCAGGATGGAAACACACTGAGGAGCTCCCAACTAGCAGGGCAATCAGAGCACAGGATGGGAAGCAAGAGGAGCGGGAGGGCTGAATCACTGAGACCTGTTCCCAGGGCTGCGCCCAGCAGGTGAAGAACATCTCATATGTTTGGCGAAATTGGAAGGTAACACAAAGTGCAGCTGCAACTCCAGCTGGCACTGCGTGCTCAACGTGCTTGTACTGTCCCAGTGCTGGGAGCAAAGCTGGTGCCCAGCTGCTGTGCCAGGCATGGAGCCGTGGCTCAGGGGCAGCACCGGGGGCTCGGTGCTCCCGCCTGCCCTGGGAGGAGGGATGCTGCTGCAATGGGTCTGTTGTTAGAAACAGGATAAAAATTATTCAGGATCTCTCCTCCCTGAACATCTGTGCTTTGGAAGTAGATTAAAATACTCAAATATTTTTGTTCCACGGCTTGCTGGAAGTTGTTTGTAATGCTCGCTTTATCTGGGGATGGCACACAGGAAAGAAGGGACAAGGCGTGCCTTGACTTCTAATAATGTCAATTCTTTCATTTTTAGTGGTCTGCTGTACCAGTAAGCTTTTCCTTGAGCCATATAGTTTCAGATCAGTGTATGCAAGTGAGGGGGAGGTGTTCTTAAAAGGCTTTATTTAATGCAAAAAAAATTTAATATAGAAAATTGATTGAATGAGTTACTGTCTCTGGAGTAAGTCTGGATGCTTTATTGTACTGAAGGCCTTCTGTCACTCCAAAGTGTTTGTATTTGAGTCTTGCCTCTAAAATTGGTCATCCCAACTGAAGTCCCAAAAAATGCTGAATATTTTAATTGGTAGCTAAGAATAAAAAGGGAACAGCATTGAGTGTGTTCCTAAGCAGTTCGTTCAATGCTGATTTAAGGCATAAATTGGAAATGGAACAGGGCCACAAAACTTTATAGTATTCTTCTCTGTGCTGTTTCCCTTACCACTGCAACAGTTAGGAAAGGACTTTATACAATACTTTTAAAAATCTGAAGTTTATGTCCAACCAAATGTTGACCATGGGAAGGAGACATGCTGGATAATATTAGCTGTTAATGATACAGAGTGCTATATCATAGCAGGTTTTCTGCTGTTTCAGGACTGCATGGACCCAGCATGGACCTGGCAGATGGGCACAGTGTGTTTCTGAAACAGCCTTGGAGCCCCGGGCACAGCTGGGGGTTCCCTCTTCCAGGCTGTTGTAGTGTGTCACAGCATTGCCTTGCTCTGGGTAAAAAAAAACCAAACCAAACAAAAAACCCCACCAAACAAAAAACCAAGCCACAATAACAAAAAAAACCACCAGAAAACCAAAACAAGAGAAAAGCAACACAAGATGGATCACTACTGTATCGCACCCCGCTGCCCTGCAGCCCTGGCACCCTCTCCCCCTGCCTCCCCAGGTCTCCGCTCCGGCTGCCGCCGGTCCCCTGTGTCAGCACAGCCCTCGCCCTCCCGCCGCCGCCCCTGCCCGATCTCTGCCGGCCCTGCCGCAGGCAGAGGGTCCCGTTTGTCACCCCCCGAGGTGACGGGCTGTCCCGAGTCCCCTCCGCCGGCATCCCGAGGGTCGCAGCCGGCGCGGCGCCGCGGGATGGGGACACTAAATATCAACCCGGGATGCAGCCGGGGGTGCGAGGAGGGATAACGCCCTTGATCGCCTGGAGCCCCGGAGGGTGTCAATGGCTCTCTGTGAGCAGCGTGCCCCCCGAGCCGGGCTGCGGGCAGCGCTGTGGGCACGGGCCCGGCTCCGAGCCCCGTCTGGGCTGCCCTGAGCGCGGGCGGGCTCAGCCGGGGCGGGCTGGGGGCGCGGGTCCCCTCTGGGATGCGCCGAGCGGGGCCGGGCCCAGCCGGGGGCGGGCTGCGGAGGAGCCGCCGCTCGGGGGAGGGGGCAGAGCAGCCCCTATATCCGACCCGGCCCGCGGCCGCCCCCACAGCCCGCGGGGCTCGGGCCGAGCGCGACCCCAGCGCCCGGCCATGGGCTGCGGGCCGGCTCTGTGCGCCCTGCTGGCCGCCGCCCTGCTGGCCGCACACGCCTTCCCCCAGACCAACATCAAAATCAGCCAAGGTGAGTGCCCGCCGGTGGCTGCGGCGCGGGGTGAAGGCGATTTAATCGGCGGTGGCAGGGAAGGAGCTCGTGTGCCTCCCGCGGGGCCGGCAGCTGGTTCTCCCCTGCTCCGGCTGCTCCAGAAATCCCTGACTTGCTTTGAAATCAACTTTCTTCTTTGCCATGGGGACGTGAGAAGGGCAGCCTCGGTTCCTCTCATCGGGATGTCGGAGGTCTCTCTGGGCTGGCTTTGTTTCTGTGTGTCAGCGTTGCTCTGTCGCCTTCACCAGCACGGTGGGATGGATCGGGGCCGTGGGTCCTGCGGGGACTGCAGGAATCACTGCACGAGGCACACGCGTGAGGGGTGCAGGGCCGTGGCCACCGGGGCTCCCCGTTAATTTTTTCACACTTACTGTGTGTGATAAGTGGCCACAAATATGGGATTCCCACTTATTCCCTTTTTTTTTTTATCTCAGAGCTGTTGATGATGGTGTTCCAAACTTTTTCGTGGGCTGGGTGCGAGTGAGAGTTGCTGCTCCAAGTTTGTTTGCGCCCTGTTAGGTTTATTGGGAACGTGAGCAGAAAGGGGCTCCTTAAGTGCTGTTCAGTGAGATCGTGAGAAAAAGGATCGATACAAGCCCAGCTTTCCTGCCAGACACCTAATCCGTGGGAGCTTTGCCAAAACTAATTAAGGAGAAAAAAACTCTGCAAGATAAGTCCTATCTGTCAGTGCCAGCTGCAGGAGTGCTGCTCCTGGTGTTGGCTGTATCCTTATAACTCCAAACATACCTGGCGGAAGACTTGAAGCTGTAAAACCAGCTTGGTTTCCTTTCATTAAAGGATTTTAAAAAGCAAAGCTTTTGGTGTGAAAGGATGTCCCTTCCAATGTGCTTCAACTGCTGTTTAATATTTTACTTGAGATTTATAATAAGCACCTTAAAAACCACTTCAGAGTGTGGAAAATATTGCCTAAATGAGCTTCACATCCATCAGTGGATACTACTCCCTGGAGCTCCATATAACCCTCAGACACACGAGGCCAAAATCCCTCCCTTGGTCTGCCTGCTTCGATGGTGGATACTCAGTGTGAGACTCTTTCATCTGTTAATGAAAGACAAATATTGCAAGTAACATGAAGGTGGCATTGTTTGTCAGTGCTTCTAAATCCACGTGTGCCCTGAGGCATCCCAACATCACACAACAGCACTGTCTTAGCCCCTGACACGGGCTCTGACCCTCAGCCTTCCGTTTTTAATGCCTATTCTTTGGGTCTGCTCAGTAATGAGGACGTGGTGGATGTGTCCAGACTGTGGTGGGATGGAGATCTGGCTCAGCTGGAACTTTGAACCCAGCCTAGCCACAGACAGGTTCTGCTGAAGCTATCCTGGAGGGGTTCTGGGGTTCCCCTGTCCCAGCCCTCTTGTCTCACCCATCCATCCCCTGCCATTGCCCACTGCTCCAGTGGTGCCAAGCCAGGGTAAAGCCCTGCTGCTGGCCCTCCCCATGGCCTGAGCTGATAGAAAGTGGCTCAGCTGGTGAGCACCAGGATGCTCATCGTAAGCCCCAGCTCTGCCAGCTGGGGCCACTCCCCATCCCTCACTCTCAGCATCCCAGCCCTTGGATATTGTTCTGTGGGCAGCTCTGCCCTGGGAAGGGCCCAGCCTACCACCTGACAGGGACCTGCCCAGCTCTTCTGCCTTGGCATTAGCTCCAGACAAGCCTCTTGGGTGTTGATGGACATCCTCCAAAACAGCTGCTTGCCAAGAGCTGAAGAGGTTCACTTGCTTTTTCAGGTCAAATGGCAGCATTAGCCTGTGGATGTGCCAAACGGGAATGTCTCAAGACCATGCCCTTCAGTAAGGTGTCTCCTAACGCCCCTAAACTTTTTGGTGAGCTGTCAGCTCTTGATAAAATGGATCTCTCTGATGCTCTGCAGCAAAAAGAGCATCTGCTGCCAGCACTGATCTGCTGTCCAAAACCCTTTGATGGAGCCAGAGCCCCTCAGGAACCTTCCTTGCATGGGCATCTCTTGCCAACCTTCTCTTAGCCCCAAGCTTCATATCTAAAATCTGTGGATCCGTGCAGGTGAGGCAGCATTGTTCCTTGGGATGAAGCTGATCAGGAGCAAACCTGCTCTTCACCAGCTGAGTGTGTGGGAGCCACACAGCTGGCTGGGGCTTTGGGGTTTTTTTGGTGGTTTTTTTTGGGGGGGGGTTGTTTTGGGTTTGGGTTTTTTTTTTTCAGTAGCATCCTGGAATGAAAAAAAAATTCTTGTGAAACTGACTAGGACTTTTTCAGTTAATTATTTCTAATTGGAAAGAGGCCAGTTGGGGAAGTGAAACTTCTTGGCAGAGCAGTGCCAGCTTCTGCAAGATTTTGATAAGTGATTTTTCCTGGTGGTTCTACAGTGGATCTCAGCTATTAAATAAATAAAAAGGCTCCAGTTTTGTTGGCACTGACACAAATCCAGAGATTTTTCTGACCCAAAAATACTTGTTTTCCAGCTTTTCTGAGTTAGTAACAGCTGCCTGATCTTACCCTCAGCCAAGTCTGGACATCTATTTTGCTAGTGCTGCCTTAAAACATGGTCCTGCCCTTAAAACTGTTGCATTGTAAACAAGCAAAAGGGAGAAAGGATTCCTGCCGTCATTTTTCACCAGGAATTTGGAGACAAATGGATGAACTGACCTGGGGTCAGCAGGAACACCTGTCCTGCAGGCAGCACTGGCTGTGCTGCTCCTGCCCTGTGCAGAGGAGCTGATGGTGCTGAGGTGATGTTTTGCTGCTGTGCTTAAAAGTGAGGATTTAGTCCAAATATCCCCAAAATACCACCCTTGTCCTCTTCTAGATCAAAATAGCACCCACGGCTTCTGTCTTGGGTTTTGAGAGTTTCCTATAAAGTCACCAGTAGGCTCCTCTACTCACAACCATACATCAGAGTTCTTATGGCCTTTCTGCTAAAAATAGCCCTCGAAGACCCCAAATAAAGCAGCTCCCCTGATTGTTCCTGCCTGCAAAACTGGGAGCAGTAGTTCTCCAAAGAGACAGCCAAAGCCTCTGATCCTGACCTAACAGAAGAGATGCTAATTAAAAGCTGACCTCCCATATTTTCCTTTTTGGTATATTTAACCTTAAATTCCTTCAGGCACCTCTGGTTCACTGAAGCTCGTCAAATTAATGCTACCTAATGGGAAGCAGTATGGAATAACAAAGAAGGACTGTCTCAGTTTCTGACTTGGTTTCAGCTGCCCTGAACAAACAGGAGGGTGATTTTCCCTGGCAGTCGGGGTGCTGATGGACCCGTCTTTGAGCCAGGACACTGGGACGCCCACTGCAATTAGCACTCGGCAGTGAAGGCTCCGTTTGCTGGGGAGGCTGCTGTGATAAGCCCTGTGAATTTTGCCACCATGCTGCTAAAGGTGAGGAGTTTGTCAAGGCACTACAATAAAATCCCAGTTGCTGGTGGTGCCTGTCTGGCGCAGACCTCTTGCTGCCCTCGGCAAGAAGGAACAGCAACCTGGAGTCTCTGTGAGCCAGGACCGGACCCCAGCCCTGCCCTGAATGGGGGTACGTGCCTCACCCGTGACCTGATGGGGAAGCTGAAGCCTCATCCTGTAGGTTTGACCCTCTGCCCCTGCTCTGCTTTGTGTTTGGTGGAGGTTGGGAACCTTGGCCAGCATCACGAGGGAGGGAGTGCTTGACTCCTGGGGAATCACATCAGCTCTCAGAGTTTCTGGTCCTACTCTCCTGCTGCAGTAAAATAATTTGCATTTCCTGGGGCTGTTCTAAGTTTTTCCCAATGCATGTATGGCCAGGTGAGAACCAGAGAGCTGAACCCTGCATAGCCACTGAGCTGGCTGTAATTTGTCCACCCTCCCCTAAAGCTATGCTGCTCTTCCAGGCGTGCCTTAGCCTTTTTCCTCCATAGCCCATAATTAGTGCTGATGAGGATGGGAGAGCCCTTTGAGCCCCTCCAGGATTTGTTGCTGTGGGGTGCAGAGCTGCCCCCAGCCTCAGCTCCTCTGGAGGGATGGCAGGAGGACCCAAGGCAGATTGATAGGGTGACAGTCCCACAGGGCCTGGCAGTTGACTTGGCCTTGTGCAGAAGGGAAAAAAGGCTCATTGCATTTGTGCTTTGTCACCTGGGAGTGGGCTGTGACAACAGGGACCTGGGGGCTGGCTGGTGGCTGTTTGTAGAACACTCAAGAGATCCCCATGTGGAAAAAGCTGATGAAATATGAAATTATCACCCAGAGCTGCCAGCACTGGCACAGGGAAGGATTTGGCTCCAGGAACACTCACACAACTGCTTTTTCACCTTGCCTCTCATTTTCCCTGTACTGTTGCTTCCCTTGCCGTGGCCACATCCCTCATTGCCGCTGGCAGGGTTTTGTTCTCCCCACCCTTGGGGAAAGTCATTCCCCACAGCCCCTCAGTACTGGAGGCCCTGTAGCACCACCCTGACCTTTCCAGGCTTGAGCCTGTTACCTGCTTGGATAGTTTGATGGCATCTGATGTCTGCCCTCAACCCCTGCACGCCCACCCTGCCCACTGCCCTGCTCGCTCCAGCAGCAGCTCTGACCCCGGTCCAGGACTCCATGGGGATGTGGGAACTGGCTAGGGGGGAGCTGGCAATTCTCCAAGGCTCAAAAACCAGCAGCTAAGGGAGTTAATCTTCTGTGCCCCAAGATTTGGGGGTTCAATGTGTGTTCATGCTGGGGGGTGTGTGGTGTGTGCTGCATTCTCCCCATGTGTGACAGGGAGCACGGCAGGGAGGAGATCAGAGCAACATGTTAACGCCACTGCTGTGTTTACACAGCGGCAACTGTGAAGGCTCCAGAAAGACATCCTGCCCCCACAATGGCCTCTTCTGGGGCAACTTCCCCACTGTGCTGAAAAGTGACGAGGGACGATGAGCAGCTCCGTGGCCCCAGCTCTTATCTGGCGGTGGGAGGCAGATAGGCTGGCACCGCTCCCGGCGGCACGCGCGCCTCGCCCGGCTATTTATGGGGCTGAAATCCAACGTGTGCATATGTGCACGGCTGCACTCGGGGACAGGGATGATGAGGGGGTTTCCTTGGAGGGAGGAGGTGCAGGCTGTCCTTGCAGGAGGGCAGAACACGGCCATAACCCCGCAGGCCTGGCTGTCAGCTCCCATCCCAGTACTGTGGCTCTGGTGATGCCTGATAGAGGCAAGAGGAGCCCTTATCTTGGCTTCCCCACTAGAAAATGTCAGTGCCATTATTTTAAGCACCCTCAGCTCTCTTGTGCTCTGCCCTCAGCCATGCCCGAGCCTGTCCACGCCTACTCCTGCCCGCTCTTCTGGACAGAGTACGAAGGTCACTGCTACCGGTACTTCCCCATCAACAAAACCTGGGCTGAAGCCGACCTCTATTGTGCTGAGTTCTCCATTGGCATCAGATCAGCCAAGCTGGCCTCCATCCACAGGTGAGGGGTGCAGAAACATGTCATCACAGCATGGGGAAGAAGGAAAATGGGGACAAAGTCCCATTCCCACAGCACAATCTCTCTGTCATCTGTAGCCTTGTGTTCCAGCCTAAGCATCCCTCTGCAGCAGCGACCTGGTCAGGTCTGATGCATTGGGCACACAAAGGTGATATAGAAAATGTGTTTTCCTGGACTGCCAGGAAAACTGGCATAGTATTCCCTAAATTTCCCCAACCTGTGTTTTTCACTCTTGAAAAAGGAATGGTAGTAGAGCATGATTGCACAGGCTTTTCTCCCCTTCCCTCTCCCCAAGCTCTCACCAACACTATGCTCCTCTTGCACAGACCCAGGAAAGTAATTAATGCAATCAGAAGAGGGGAACCCATTTGGCCATGGGTCCAGTGGTAGGGTGAATGCTTAGGGACACTCCTGACCATTTGCTGACATACCCCCTCAGTGGCTCCGTGTTGCTCTGTTTTGCCAGCTGGGAAGAAAACGTGTTTGTGTACGACCTGGTGAACAGCCGCGTGCCCGGCATCCCCACCGACATCTGGATGGGGCTCAACGACCTGCGTGAGGTGAGAGCTCTCTGAAATCGTGTGGGAAATGGCTTTGAAAAATTCACCTCTCTGCGTTTTCCTCCTGTAAAGCCACTTGGTTTTCTCCTTTGGCCCTTACAGCTCCATTAACCAGGTGGTGGCATAGGATCTACTGTGCAGTGCATGGAGAAAGTTGTAATTTCTTCCCTTCCAGTCTGCTTTTAAAAGTGCTACTAAAGTGAATATAAATAATTAATAATTATTCATATTTTATTACTGGATTAATAGAGTATTGTACTGCTGGTTCAAGAAGAGCCAGTAAACTGAAAAGGTCTCCAGTGTTAAAGATCACCAAGTTCTGTTGCTCTCTTGTGATCCTCTGTGACTTTTCAAAGCTGACATATTAGAAATATATAGCGTAATATGTTACAAAGAAAAATCGAGACCATCATGAGAACAGTCCCATGTCAGCAAATTTTTGGTAGATACTGAGAAAGGAAGGGAAAGAAAGAGGAAAAGAAACACAGAATTGGGTGGGGGTGTTAAAAAAAAAAAGAAAAAAAGGATTTAATTTCTGGGCTTCCCCTGGTGAGAACACTGCGAATTCTGGGGCTGTCCTTGGAAATTTTCAGTTGTAAAAACCAAACGAGGTGTTTGGCCTCTCCCCTTGTCCCTGGACTGTGTGGCACTGGGGATGGGGATGGGTTCTACATGGGAGTGGGGCCCCCACCCTCTGAGTTGTGGGTCTGTGGTGACGGCCTTCCTCCGCCCATCCCGTGCCAGGAGGGTCACTTTGAGTGGACAGACGGCTCCTCCTACGACTACCACTACTGGGATGGCAGTCAGCCTGACGACGGGATCCACTCCATCCCGGAGGAGGAGGACTGTGTGCAGATCTGGTACAGACACAGCAGTGGTGAGTGCTGCACTGGGTGCCAAGGGCACCTTCAGTGTTATTTGCATGCCCACCACAGCTTCTGCTTTTTTGAAGAGTTTGGAGGCAGGCAGAGGATTTGCATTTTAATTTTTAAGTCTTATTTTCTTTCTTCTTTACAGAGAAGGGGTGTGTCCTCTCTTTTCACCATTTACATACACACACATACACAGACACACACTCTTTTTCCCACTGCTCACAGCCCAATCTCCCTCTCCCATAGCAGCAGCAGGACAGGAATATCAGCTGTCTTGAAGAAATACCAAATTTAGCCAAAGGTCAAATTTTCCCATTTCCCCTCCCACATGGGAGGCTCATGGAAACACCCATTGATTTGCCAGCTTTTCTCTCCCACACTCAGGCCAGGGCATCTTGCTGAAGTGGGACAAGACTCTGCCTCTGCAGAAATCCCACTTCACATCTTCAGTGCCAGTGAGACCAGCCTGGTGTGTCCAGACCCCCAGACATGCATAAATGCCCTGTCTGTGGGGAGGCTCCTGATATTTTTGGGGGTACAGGACTGTGTTTGCAGCTACTCTTTCTCTACCATGTCCAAGCTGGGGCCCAGGATCCCCTCCAGATGGGGAGGGGAATGCTGGGAGGGGGCATGGCTGGGAGTGGTGCAAATGGGAGCACACCCAGGGAAAGCCTCCTGTAATGGCAGGGGGTCCTGGTCCCAAGGGTGGTGCGTGGTTATTTCCTTGTGCCTTTTTTCAGCTAACGCCTTGGTTTTTTTTGGGGGGTAGCGCTGCGCTCCTGGAACGACAATGCCTGTGGCAGAGCCTTCCCCTTCGTCTGCAAGATCCCCTCGCTGGCCCTGGACTGAGGCTGCTGGCGCTGCCCACACTCCCCCTCATTTTGGGTCACCTCTCCAGCCATGCCGGGGAAGAGCAGCCAGGACATGGCATGGGTTGTGAGAGCCATGGAACTGCTTGGCATCCCCCGACAGCCCCTGGCTGTAAAATCCCTCCTGGGAGTGCCAGGGGGGTGAACCCGGCGCTCGACAGCGATGGGAGCTACGTTCAACAGCAAAGGAGCCCCCCAAGCCTAAGCCTGGCTTCGGGTTTCAGATTAGCTATCACAGCGTATTAGAGGAAGCCCACGATTGTACCAGTACAGGAAACTGTTAGCACCAAAAAATAGCCATGTGTAGGAAGTGTTTTCACCTGTTGATCTGTGAGGGAAAAGTGTTATTTTCTGTTAAGTTATGCAAAATGCCTCTTGTCCACATTATTTTTCTCTCTGCTAAAATAAACAGCAAACAGCAGGTGGAGGCTTCTCTGTCTTTCTGGAACTCGAGCAGTAGCGACTCCCCAGGGTCATGGGGTTTTGTGTGAAAGAGTTTTTTCCCCAGTTTGCTCTGTATTACAGAGATGGGTGTATGGGGGAAGTGGGTGCGTGGGAAATTTTATTTTATTGACCCTGACTGGCTTCTGGGGTCCCTGGGGCAGCCTGTGTGCCCAGCCTGCCCTCTGCCTGGCCCCCAGCGAACACCGTGTCACCGTGCAGGGGGCGTGGGGCCAGTCACTGCCCCACACCTCTGCAGCACCCCTGCCTGCAGCAGGTGAGCAGGGTTTGGCCCTGGCTCCTTAGGGATGGCTGGATCAGCTGGAGGGCAGGTGAGGGGCTGACACACACCAGCTGGGGTCAGCCTACCCTCACAACCCTGTCCCGGGTGGGGAGAGTTTGCAGTATTGGGTACAACCCTAATTCCCATGAAATGATGCTCTTTCCCTCAGTCCTTGCTGGTGCCCTTCTGTGCTGCAGTAGCACCATAAAGGTACTTCTGTCTTCCAGGTCATTTTTGGGGAGGTGTGTGTGGTTGTGGCAGCTGCAGTATGCGTTGTTTGAACTGCTCAGTGGGAAGGTGGGACCCTCCTCCTTGTAAGTGGGTGAATTTGCAGGGCTTGGATGCAAGTGGGACCAAGTTGATGCCAGGGTCCAAGGGAAAGGCAGTGCTATGGAGGTAAAAACATGCTTCTCCTTCAGGGGACACAGCTCCAAGGGCACTACTGGACCCAGTCAAGTGCCATAAATCCATACTCCCCAGGGGGCTCTGGGGTGTGAACTTTGATCCCACACAGCCCTATAGAATCCAGGTGGCTTTGCAAGTAGCCCCATACAGAGGGGGCTGCAGAGGGGCCTCTCGCCCTCTCCTGGGAGCCATGTGTCCATTTTGTCCCTGTAGTGGCAAAGCCCCAGGGGCTCAGAGCACCAAAGCAGCTGGAACAGCCCTGGACTGTTCCTTCTCAGCCTTTGCCTGCAGAGATGGGTAAAAGCATCCCCATAAAATTGTCTGGTCCCCCTTGATGTCACCATCTTAGAAATATAACATTTCAGAACTAAGACTTTCCAGAGTGATCACACTGGATGCAATGAGGTAAGTAGCTGGAGCTCTGCTGGGAGCTTGGAACTTCCTCAGATGGCAGCTCAGCTTTTGGCTGGAGTATATTTCCACTTGGAGAGAAACTGGAAAACTTGGTGGGGACAATGGTGGTGTTGTATGTGGAATGTGTGTGCTGGAGCAAGTTTCTAAAATAATGAAGCGCTGTCATCCCTGATTATGTATTTTTAGAAATATATTAAAATTTTTATATAAATATACAAATGGATAATACATATAAATAAAACTATATTACTTTTATTAGATTTTATATATATTATATACACAGATTATCCATATATTTATATGGAAAGTAAGCAATTTGTGTAGCTTTCAGTTTTAGAATTTAACACTGGATGTGCCTTCTAGAAGCTTTTGTTTCATTTGAAAACAATAAATTATGTATGGATGATAACAGCATGTAAAGAAATCAGCTGTTTTAAAAAAAAAAATGCTTTTGGATCTAACAAGCTAAAGAAAGCTGATGTGTAGTACCTTGTCTGTGGCAGAAAAGGGTTTGAGGAACCAAGCACAGTGGGGGATGTGTCTGATGAACTCCTGGCTCCGAGTGCTGGTGCTGAGGTGTCCTCCCCTCTCTGTGATGGAGACAGCACAGGGAGTGGGGACAGCAGACCCCCAGAGCCCCTTTGGGCTGGCTGTGCCCAGAGCCCATCACCATGGGGAGGGTTGGGTGGGAGCCACACTGAGAGCTGCCTCACAGTGCCAAGCTCAGCTCTGGGCTGCCTCTCCCCAGTTTCTTTTCCCTGTTCCTCCTGTGTCCCTTGTTCGGAGGAGCTGGGAGTTCACCACGGCTGGGGATAGGTATGCCTCGAGCCAAACAACTGTCTTTCTTCACTGCAAGTGGTATGAGATGTTTCAAAAGAAAGGTTAAAACCTTCCCTTGGGAAAGCGTTTGAAGACCTGGGCCCTACTGTGGCTAAAAATATTGCTAATGGGGAGCTCTATGAAAGCTGTCACCTCCAATTAACGTCTTCATTTCCAGGTAAAAAGAACTGAACATGTGTGACCTGAAAGTCAGGACCAAAGTTAATAGGGGCTTTGTTTTGCAACCCCCCTGTCTTTCTCCTCAGGCTCCAGGGTCCTTACTTAAAAATCAACCATCTCTCCTTGCCAGTGTCTTCTGTTTCACAGTAATCAAATGAAATTCAGAAAACAACAGGAGTTTTCACCTCCTTAATTAACTTCTAGTGGATCTGGCTAGGTCAGGGCTTGATGGAAGCTGGGATGTGCCCTTTCCCTCGACATGGATGGTCCCAGAATTTGGGTGGTTGGGAGGCACTCCAGCTCTCCAGGCTGAACCTTTTATTTTTCCATGCTCCTTGTCCCATAACCCATCAGTCCCTTGTTAGCTTGAATTTCTCCCTTCTGACTCGCTGTATTGTGCAAGCAGTGGGAACCTCGGAGCAGCAGGACTTTCCCACACCTCCCCTGCACATCACTTGCAAGTGGTTGATTTCTGGGGGTCCTTTTATGACACTGATTTTTTTAGGAGCTGAACATCTTCTTTTGTAGTGCGTGAAAGCTGGGGCAAGTGTGGACAGCGTGTGATGTAGCCTGGTAGTGAACCAAAATAGTCTCTTTGTGACAAGTGCCTTTACCCTCCTATACCCTGTTTCTGAGCTGTACAGACAATATTGCCCCCAGCCCTGGAATGGCAGCGGGGAGACATGGGCCTACCTGCACCTTTGGCCTTTTGATTCCTTTTATTCCTACTATGATTATTCTTTATTTCCTGAGATATACTGCTGGATGTTGGGATGTGGGAGGTGGATGTCACAGCTGGATGTCATCAGCAGTGCTGGTACTGCCCAGACCCAGCCTGGTGAGGATTTTCCTCCCCAGTGACTATCTTGACTGCTCCGATGCCTGGCTGGGCTGAGCTGGGCTGGGCTGTCCTTTCCTCTATTAATTTCATAAGATTTTTTTCTCCTGAAAATGACTGGGAGGATAAGCTGAATCATGAGCTTTTTCTTGTGCATTTCCCTTGGGTTTAATTGCCTGAGCAGCGTCTCAGCTCCTGCCCTGCGGCCAGGATGGTGCAGAGTAGTTCCCTTTGACAGAGAACAAAAATATCTCAGGACCAAAAACAGGTTTCCACCAGCTCAGACGTCACATTACAGACATTTACTGGCTGTGGCAGCCAGGCCCATCACAAAAACAAGCCCCTGTGATAAATTACGTTGCCCATCTGTGTGATGGGGTTAGTGTTAAACCCCCCAGCTTTAGCACATCCCAAATGTGCACGGCTGGGAGAGACACCAGTGGGGCACAGGGAAGGCAAGCAGGACCTGGCTGTGTAGGTCCCAGTGGATGTTGGCTTAACTGAGATATTCCTGCTGTTCTGCAGAAGGGCTTTCCCATCCCGTCTCGCACCAGCTGCTCCCTGCTGCTGCCAGGGAATGAGGGGGACAGTGGGAGCCAGCAGGGACAAACCTGCTGGGAAATGTATCTCTTTCTGTGCAGCCAAAGGGCTCGTCTGAGGCAGCCATCAAGAGGCATGAGTCAAGCTGGATTTATACACCGTGGAAGCTGCTGGTGTGTGATGGCACCTTAACTAATTGCAAAAGCTGAGTGAGACTTCCAGCAGCACCAGTTCCCCTCAGAGAGGCTCATTGCTGCCAGGGGCTCCTCCAGCCTGGGGGACCCTGGGATGGGGCTGGCTCAGCACAGGAGCTGTCTCATGCCAGGGCCCATTTTGCTGTTGACTGCTCTTTATTGGAACCCCAGAAGTCTCCCCCTCTTTTGTGGCCAAGGATTTACAGGCTTACTGAGAAAACTGCCTTGGTGGGGAGCGCTGGCTGTGGGCCAATATCCCTGTCCCCCTTTGGCACAGGGCTCTGCCGCACAGCTGCCTAAAAAAAGGTGGTTATGTTTTTTATTAACCACCTTCGCTTTGCCAGGGCTCAGTGATTTGGCTGGAAACTTTCATTCCTGGGTGCAAATTGCCAGAGCTGCCACTGATCAGAGGTGAAGTGCAGATCTGACAGGAGTGCAATTCCTGCTGTGGTCCCTGGTTGGAAAGCCGGTCAGCCTTGAAGGACACAGGTGACGTGAGAGAAAAAGGAACCGCAGCTGGCACCGGGCGTGTGAACTCCTGGAGTCAGCCAGGGAGGATGGGGCTGTTCTGGGCTGGTGCTGAAAGAGCTGCTGCTGTCCCTGTGCCTGGCTGCTGTCCCTGAGCAAGGTCCTGGGCACGGAGCTCCTGCTGCGCTGGCAAAATGGAGCTGTATTTGGGAATCTGCAAACAAAAAAAAGTCTAGTCCGGCTCTTGGGGTTACCATGGCAACTAGATATTTGCTCATTTGTATTTCTTGAAAATTATACTGGTCTGCTGATTGCCTCATTTGTGAAGCTCTTTGTCAGGAGGCCGATAAATCCCTGTTTGTCAAGGGCTCTGTGGAAGCGAAGGGTGCCGTTATTGAGCAGATTTCTGAATGGGAGCTTTGCTGGAGTGTGGGTGTGTTATAGCAGCATCCCTCCCACAGACACCCAGTAACACACCCCCTGGCCTAGGAAGTGGGTGCTTGTTCTGCTTATCCCCTCTGACATCCATTTGTACTCTGTAGTTGCTTGGGATAACAAAATTGAGTGACTTGTCATGGGAGACCGGCTAAGGATGGGACAGGGGAAGGCTTGAGGGGAAAGTCTTCTTTCATGGAGAGGACTTAAATAACATATCTGGCTGTGCTCAAGAATCTGCCATGGGTTAGGAAGGCAAGAGGTTTAGCAGGAAGTTAATTTGTCTCCCCAGGTGTTCAGGAGAGGAGGTGAGGGCTCCATGGCTAGAGAGGCCACAGGAGCAGTACCCATTAGCCAAGATAGGAGAGCTGTGATCCTGCTCACAGGGGAGTAACCACTGTCCTCTGCTTCCAGAGTGCATGGAGGCTTGAAGGTTTGGGGAAAATTACAGCTCAGACTAATTGCTTACTGGGTTTTGGTGTTGCAAAATTTGGCACTCTCTGTGGAGCACCAGGAAAGGATAATGGTGCAGGGCTGGCTGGAACTTTCAGAGGTGGCTGTAGGAGAAGATAGGGAAGGGTTGTTTTTTTATCCTGAAGACAAAATTAATTTGATTTGGATGCTGTTTAGACTCTATGGCCCTGTTCAATTGACCCACAACCCAGCAGCTGTTTAAGAGCTCAGCATTCCTTATCAAGTATTTGTTTAATGGCAAAAAGCCACTTGCCACTAACTGCTCTTGTGTCTTGCTGAAATGATTAAATTAGGAGGCAGAACATCATGGCAGGTCTGGTAGGTAGAACATCATGGTAGGTATAAGTTTTGTGCAGCTTTTCCACATGAGGATGCGGGCTCCCACTCTGCTCAGCAGTGCTGGCACAGGTGCCTGTGTGGAGCACGGGAACTGCTGGACCTCATTCCCCCCATCAGAGCCAGCTGCCTCCATCCTCCCACCACCAGCCACGGGCTGCACTCAGCAGGCACCAAACATGAAGATCACAGGCAGGGGAAGGAAACAGCAGAAGTGTGGGTTAAACCAATTAAATGTGGTATTTCATCAGTGTGGAGGGCAAGTGCTTAAAGGAAAGGGCTGTGGCCTTTTTTAATCTCCAAAGCATTATATGAAGTCATGGCCCCAAATAAATGCTGAATGCAAATGATGAATGTATTAATCCACTATGGACAGTGGCCCTGGGTTGTGAAAGTGATTATAATGTGGTAATAGCAATAAGATTAACAGCTCTAGTGAAATCTTAAATGCCAGCTTTGTAACCTGCCCTTTTTCCTGCACTGATTCCATCAAGCAGTGGTGGCTGGCTGGGGGGCTGCGTGTCACTGTGCACGTGATCCCTCAGGTCCCCCACGTACACCTGCCCAACTGGGACGTCAGTGTTCGTTATCACCCTGGTCCCACAGCCACGCAGGGGAGGCAGAGCAGCTCCAGCTCTGGCAGTAATGCAGTCAGGGCACCGAAAGTCTTCGCTTGGATTTGACATTTTTGGGTCTATTCTACACTTTCAGTAACTTCACCCTTCGTTGCACATTGCCCTGGCCCCTTGAGTGCTCCCTGCTGCAGAGATGTCCCTTGCACAGACTGGGCTCCCAAAGCATCCCAGTGTGCTGGTGGGTTTGATCCCTTCCAGTCCTTACCCCCAGGATGTGACTTTTGGGGAAGGACTGGTGAGTTTTTGGGGAAAGACTAGCAAGTTTTTGGATTTGGGTGGAGTGGGGTGAAGTGATGAAGAATGCTGCAGTTCTTCCACTCCTGGTTTTAGCATACAGACATACAAGGCACAAAATGCCTGTCAGGGTGGGATTTTTAAGTCCAAAATGCCAGTACAGGCTCTCACTGCTCATACTGTCTGGCAGCTCTCCCCCATTACTTTCCCCATTTTTCTGGTTTAAACTGAGGAAACCCAAAAAAAGCTGCTGTTTTGTTGAGAGTTCAGTGCAGTGAATGACCCATTTTTCTTCTTGGATGAGTCACGGATCCTCCTTTGAAAGATCTCATTATTAATATGCCATTTGTGGGATATGTCTGAATTTTCCAGCAGTTGCAGTAGCCTTGTCTGTGCTCACTAAGGGAACCTACACAATGAATGACATATGTCAAATGTCTGCATCCTGATGCAACAGATTTAGTGTCTATGTACTTTTAAAGGACATATTGCTTTCATGCTTGACACTTTTTCCTTATTAGAAATTTGTTAAAATTCTCATAAGCAAGAGAGGGGGATCCCTCCTCAGATGGTTTGCCTCATAAAAGAGAAGTGGAAGAGAAGAAGAGAGGTATTTTTAGATGTGCAGAATGGTCACAGAGTAGGGTTTCGTCTCAGCGAGAGAAACCATCACCCTGAATCTGGGCTGCCAGGGCAGTACATCTCAAAGCCCTGCTCTGTGCCTTTTGCACAGACCTCACTAAACTATTAGAGGAAAATGAACCCTGCAAAGTGACAAATGCCCCCTGCAAGGGTTGCCCCGAGGTTACTCCCTGATAAGCCTTGCCTGACTGGCACAGGGATCACCTGCCTGCACTGCCTGAAAGGGCAACATGAGTTCTGCTCACCCACAGGGGACACCAGCACCCACAGGGACAGTGCACAGATGCTGGCCCTTGGGCAGTGTCCAGCCCTGAGAGATGCTTGGACAACATTTTCTTGGACAAGAAAAAGGAGGGGAAAGGATGTGACTGCACAGGAGCTGCCGACACGGTGTCTGCTCCTGGGGCTTGGGGAGCACTGTAATGGAAACTCATCAGATCTGCGGGAAATCAAGCAGAAAACACCAAACCAAGCATTCTCAGTATGTTTCCTGTCGGTCATTATTTACAGTTGGTCCAAATCCCAGATTCCTTGATTTTTAATAACTGGCTCTGGGCTTTAAGCATGCCTTGCTCTGGGTACTTGTGCTGGAGAGTGGCAGCTGGAGCCGTAGTGCCCTCGCAGAGCAGAGGACAGAGAGTAGTTGGGCTTAATGAGCAGCTGGCACATGGCAAGTTTTCCATGCTAAGGAAAATGTTTGATGCATTTTCTTTAAACAAAGAGCCCTTAGGAAATGTTTGCTATTGAACTTGGCTCCTCTGGGCTGCCAGAGGTGGTGGGTGCCTTGTGGGAAGGTGTTGCCAGCTTGGATCTCCCCTCTTGTGACAGGCAAGGAGGCTGTGACATGGTGGCCTTTGCAGACAAGGTCACCTTGCTGTCCCTAATTAATGCTGTCACTAATTAACTTTTATCCCAGCTTCTTCTCCCCCCAAATTTCGGTGGCAGGGGGCTGTTCACTGCAGAAACCCAAGCCAGAGTGTGCCCGCAGAGCTCAGCAGCCACAGCATCGTCGCCCTGCCCCATTTCTACCTGCCCTGGCTGCAGGATTGCATGTTGGGCTTGCCACGCCTGGAGAAATTAAAGGTTTTTTCTCCTTAATTTGGCACAAAATGGTTGCAGAGCTGGGGTGGTTTCCCTGCTGCGGGCTTTCCGGATCTGCCGATGGGCCCCCGGGGCACTGAAAACGCTCACCCCTGACTTCGTCCTTAATGCACTGCAGATGTGATTATCCTAACGCGGTGCAGCTCCTGGTGCGCCGCTACGCCCCGTTGCCGATGGGCTTCTCGATACAAACCGGCTCCCTCGGGGTGCGGTACCCGCGTCACCCCCGGCAGGGCGGGACCGCCCCCCGCGCCTTCCCTCCGCCTGCAGATGCGGTGAGCGCCTCTGCCAGTCCCAATGGCCCCGCAGCTCTCCGCCCCTCAGCGGCTTCTGTTTTCTGAGGGATTAGAGAGCAGATCTTTGCATCAGCCTTGCTGAAAGAAAAGCTCAGGGTCTGCTGTTTGCAAAGCGCTGGGATTGAAGGAGGGATGGCTGCAACCCGGGATCCCGTGGGAGGAGAGCCTTGGAAGGGGCTGGCGGGTTCAGCAGGTTCCTGAGGGTGCATCCCAAAGGGCTTAACAAAGTCAGGCAAGAAATAGGGGCAGAGTAGGATAAAAAAGCAAGTGGAGGGAATTATCTTGGGAAAGGCAAACACCAAGACTGAGCGTTTCCTCTGAGTTTCTCTGCTCAAGCTCTGATAGTGCACTTGTACAAGAAGCTGGTGTGCACTGAGGGCAGCAGGAGCTGCACTGTGTGGGGACAGGGGAAGGAAGAGTCATTCCAGATGCACAATTTGACAAAGGATGCTTTTTACTTATTTTTTTTCCTCCCCCAAACAACACTCTGAAGATGAAGAACAGGTCCTTCCACTGACACCTGGAAAACGCCTGGATGCCCAGTCCAGCGTCTGCTCAGGGGCCGGAGGGGACGACCAGATGCTTGTGAAATGATTCCTGCCGTGTCCTCCGTGGGTGACAACGCTCGGCGGGGACCAGCTGGTGCGGCGGCACCAGGGGTGCTGCAAGAGGCAGCAGCACCGTCCCTGCCCCGCGTGGCCAGCGCTGCAGCCCCACGGCCGCGAGTCTGGCCGTGTGCGACGGCAGAGGGGCGGGAGGAGGTCCCTCCGACGTGCCTCGCCGCTGGATTGAAACCGCTCGCCTTTGCCGGGAGCGAGGGAGCTTTTCCAGCGGCACATCCGTGAGAGCGTGCTGCCATCTCTTGGCTATGCAAATCAGGAGGCACAGCCGAGTTACAACTGCAACTCACACTGCCTGCGAGAATGTCCCTTTAAGCACTCCTTTTCTGTTCTGCGTGTCTTTACCACTATTCCCTTTGCTGTGTACTGTGCCCTCTACCCTGTGAAGTGACCCTGGGTGCGAGGGAAGAGCCCTGACCGATGCTCAACACTGCCCAGGGTGTCACCATTGTGGCACCTGACAGCCCAAGCTGAGCATCACAGAGAGCACACCGTGTAGTAGGACACCAGCAGCCCTTTCTTCCACACAACATACTCAATCAAGTGGCTATTTTTAGTGTTTCAACCCAACATAGATAAAGACTTCCTGAAAATTTGAAAATTAATTACTGAAAGCGGTGGAAAGTCTCAGGCTTATCTGTTTGGCACACTGCAATATCTGCAGCCACATAATTAGCACTTTCCTGAACTTAAAAATGGAGTTTGCAACCAGCAAACAAGTGAGCATTGTACTTAATATACAGTCTTTAGTCTGCGTGTGTGGCCCAGAATGGAATGGTGACTACTACCACTGGGCACAACAGCTTTCAGAAATGAACTTCAGAAAATAGAATATCTGATCGCTCTCTGGCGAGCACCATCCAGGGCTAAGCATGACTCATTCCATCCATCCATCCACCCATCTACCCATCCATCCACCCATCCATCCATCCATCCACCCATCCATCCATCCATCCCCACAAAATCCACCAGTCTGATTTTTCCTCAAAGCAAACAGGTTGTGGTCTGACAACTCCAGGCTACCAGCAGCTGTAGAGATTATTTGTTGGAATGGCAGCCTTTTTTTTATATATATATATGTGAGGCCAAAAAGCTCATCTGTAATCCTTTGGCTTTGAAAAGGAAAAGAGAAAATAGAAGTTATTGGAAAAATGTAAGTGAATGCTCATGGCTGCTGAGGCTGGATGCAGGAAATGCAATCTGACAGCTCACTTCCCACGCCAGGATGGAGTTGAGCTGCCACCCACGCTGTAGTGGTATGTTCTGAACCCCAGTGGGGTTGCTTTGTGCTGTGTGATCTCTTTTCCAATCAGAAAGCACCCACCACTAGCTTGGTTCAGCTCCATGGATTATCTGGCTGCAGCTGCATGGTGCTGGGCTGAAACACCTCCTGGGGGCTCACCCTGAGTCAAGCTCTCTTTTGGGTGAACACTTTTGGGAGAACAGCCCTGCCACAATAGTCCTGTTAGCTGTCACAAGCATGTGCTCTATAGGTTGCCCTTTTCCTTCCCACGGTGATAGAGCCAATGTTTGAAAGAAAGAAAGAACTGCCTGGGGAGATTAGCGGGTCAAAGTGTGCCAGGTGTTTTGTTGATGCAGATGTGATCCATTTGAATGTGATGTCTCTGGCAGTGATGTAAACCGCTTTCCCAAATATAAATCACTTTTCCAATATTGAAAAATAAATTTTGGTGATGCTGCACTGAAAGAAGGGGGGGGAGGGACGTGACGGGGACCTGCTCTGAGCTAATAGCCCATCGCTGAGAACACGAATGTCGAATGGGCGCATTTCAGGCTGTTTTTCTTGCCTCTGCCCGAATCAACAGTGGTGAGTCATCACGGCAGACGGGATCAGCTGCCATGGTGCTCGCAGCGGTTCACAGTGCAGGCTGCCAAAACCTGCTGCTTTCCTCTGCTGCTGACAGGAGAGGGACTGATCCCAGCCACCCTCAACACCAAAACAGTGATTGCTTGACAGAAATGTGGTTTCAGAAGCCAGAGACCCTACATTTTATTTTCAGTAGTAGGAGAAGCAGTGCCCTGCTCCCACGCTGGGAAAGGAGACTGGAAGACTGGGCAGAGTCTGCCCAAGTGGACACTGGGAAAGAGGAGCCATGTGATGGGCAGCAAGTGCTCCTGCCTGGCAAGTCCCACAGAGGCAGCCCCTGAAGGTCTGAGTGTCGTGGAACCATTGTGACAGTGTTATGGGAACTGCAGCAGGAAGCAAAGACAGGTCTGGTTTGAGCTTCCCCCCCACCCCTGAACTTTTGGCCCCCTCTGCCACCACGGCACTGCCAGAACATCCCTGTGGATGCAAAGCCAGTGTTTCCTTCCCTCCCCCAGCTCACTGAGGATCCAAGCAAAGCAGAGTCAGGCCCAGCTGGGCTATGCCCAACACCTTTTTGGCCCTGCAGCTCAGTGACCATCTCGTGGAGACCAGGACATTGGGTGAGGAGAGGAGAGTCTGGCACCACAGTGTCCTGGCCCATATGAACTCAAGATACCTCCTGGATGTCCCCACATCCATGGCTGGGACATCCTGCATGCACCCACTTTTGCAGAGCCAGTGGAAGGTTTGTGGGGTCCAACTCCTTCCTTATGCAAAGGTGGAGTCCCCATCCCTCGAGGTATTATAAAGAGATGTAGATGTGGCACTTTGGGACAGGATTTAGTGGTGGACTTGGCAGTGCCAGGTTAAGAGTTGGACTAAATAATCTTAAAGGTCTTTTCCAACCTAAATGGTTCTATGATTCCATGATCAGTGCCCAGGGCTCACCATGGCCCTGCAGGTAGGAGGCAGTACTCAGCACCTGCTCTGCCAAATACACCACTGCCCACCCCAAAACTCCGAGCTGGTGAGTGCAGAAGGGCCAGCAAAGCGCTTGGCAGGGCAGAGTGGGCACCCTGGGGCAGTGCCAGGGCTGCAGGCACCGTGCAAGCACACATGCCTGCACGTGCACATAGCCAGGGACTAGGGAACACCTGAATTTCTCCAGGACATGGATGTCTCAGAGCAGCTTTTGCTGAGCAGCCTGATGTGATTTAGAAAGGAAGCAGAAAAGCCTCAGTACTTGTCATTTTCCAGGCTTGATCAGCACGACTTAGCAAAAGGTCAGTCCGTAGCTGGAGCTGACCGACAGTCCTTGGGGGTACAGATATGACCCATAACACCAGCAAAACCAGCAAATGATGAAATTTGCTGGCAGGACCTGGGAAGACCGAGTTCAGTTTGCTGCAGAGGGAAGTATTTCAGTAGCTTTTCAAGGTCAGTAGATGCCCTTTTGCCTTGGAAGTCTTTGTCACCACGGATCCTCAGCCTCTTGCTTTCGAATGCAAATGCGGTTGAAGTTAAAGGCGCAGAGCTGAAAGCTCCTGCCTCTCCCCAGCCTGGGCTGCTCCGTTCAGGCTTTGGGGAGTGCGGCTTCCCTGCTGCCCTCAGCTCCCTGCACACACAGCAACGGGATGGGGAAAGCGTGAGCCTGCATAATCACTGCTGTCAGTGCATCAACCGACCGATCCACTCCCCCTGCAACACCAACCTCACGGATATTAATCAACCAGCAGGCAGATTAGATTAATTGGATTTCTGCATCCAAAACTGCTGCTGATGTCCACTTACTGGAAATCACTCCAGAGCTCAGGCAGTTAAATAGGAAGGTGTTTCCCATTTGTTGCTCAAAGGAGATAAGGATACACAATAAGAGGAGCCAGAGGAGGCCATATAGCAAAGCTGAATTAACAAGGAGTTTGGTATGCTTTTGGTCTGAGGGTTGCAACAGCCTTAGGAATTTGCTAATTAGCTGTGTCAGATCATTATCTTGCCAGCCAGTGAAGGAAATAGTCATTCAGTTTAAGCACTTTTTTTTTTCCTACTTGGAAACATATTTGGTACTTCAGCATCTCCATATGCTGCTGTGATGCTGCCCAGGCTGCAGGTCACTGATTCCCCGGGCTCTGCGGGACACAGGGGCACAACCACTCCAGTCCCTGGGGTGACACTGCCTGTAGCCTCACTCGCTGCTGCTGCAGGAAAGCAAAGCAGCCAAAACATGGGACTTGGTTTTTTGTTTGTTTGTTTGGGCTTTTTTTTTGTTTGGGTTTTGGGGGGGTTGTTTTTTGTTGTGGTTTTGTTTGTTTGGTTTGGAGGTGTTTGGTTTTTTTTATCCAGCGGGTCTCTGAATTACGTCTCAAGGATGGGGCCCTTTAGAAAGGAATTCAGTCTTTAACTCTTTCAGTCATGGAGGACCACGTGTTTTGGTTAATATTGACTAAGTATAAGAGTACATCTTTGATTTTCTGAAGAGGAAACTATGATAGATAAAGACTACAAGTCCCAGTCTCTGTCTTTAAGCGTGGCAGAGGGATGCCCAAAGAAGGCTGTGACCCCATGGGAAGCCTGTGCTGGAGCAGGTTTGCTGTCAGGACTAGTGACCCTGCAGGGTACCCACACTGGAGCAGTCTTTCCTGAAGGACTGCACCCCGTGGAAGGGATCCAGGCTGGAGCAGACTGTTCCTGAAGGACTGCACCCTGCGGGGGACTCATGCTCTGCAGTTCATGAGGAACTGCAGCCATGGGAAGGACTCACATTGGAGAAGTTCCTGTGGGAATTTCCTGTCTTGTGTGGAAGGGACCTCATGCTGGAGCAAGGGAAGAGTGTGAGTAGTCCTCCCCCTCAAGAAGGAGCAGGAGAAGGTGCTCCAGACACCAGAGCAGAGATCCCTTCACGTCCTGTGATGCCTGGCAAGGCAGGCTGTGTCCCTGCAGATCGTGGGGACCCACAGTGGAAATTGTTACAGACATGACTAAAGGAAAAACCTCTGGCTGCAGCCAGGCTGGGAACAAGGGAAGGAGTTCAGTGTGATGTTAAACCCCATAACCTGGCCTGAAGAGACCAGGGTGGACATCCTACACTCCTTTCCTGACATACAGCATGGGGAGTGCTTAGCTGAAGAAGCTGAAACAATTGCTTTTGAATACATTCCCAAACTAATTCAATATACGATGTCTGCTGGGACTGGGTGAGTCAGAGAGCTGTGATGGGACTCTGAATGTGCTGCAATTTATTTGTACTGAAGTTTAAATAAGATTGATGGAGCTATAAAGACATTATTGAAGAGACTTTGTGGTGGAGCCTAGGGGGAAAATGAAGCATAGCAACAGGCTTTTGATTCTGTAGGATCTTCCCACCTCCCTGTGGGGTTGTGATGGTGGTAGGTCTTCGTTGTCTGGGTTTGGGTCCGCAGGGAGCTGTGGGTGGCTGTAGGCTGTCGACAATGCCTGAGATCTGTGAGAGTCACCACAGTTCTGCAAGGAGTTTTCCCAGGAGATGAGGGACGGCTTGTGGAGCTGGATGTAGTAGAATCACAGAATCACAGAACTGTTAGTGTTGGAAGGGAGCTCTGGAGATCACCTACTCCAACCCCCCTGCCAAGGCAGGGTCACCTGGTGGAGTGACACAGGAGCACGTCCAGATGGGTTTGGAATGTCTCCAAAAAGGGAGACTCCATGACCCCCCTGGGCTGCCTGTTCTAGTGCTCTGCTACCCTCAACATGAAGAAGTTTTTCCTCATGTTGAGGGGAAACCTCTTGTATTTTGTTTTATGTCTATTGCTCCTTGTCCTGTCACTGGGCATCACCACAAAGAGCCTGGCACCATTCTCTTGGCACCCACCTCTGAGATACGTAGATGCATAAAATTTAAGTCAGTTAAACATCAGACTGGACTTTCTGATTTGATGGGACATTTTCTTAGGCTCTGGCCCTGAGGAAGAAGGTTTGCAAACCTGGTGAGGTCTGAGGCTGGCACAGTGGGCATAACTTCTCAACAGTGCCGATGCCTCTGCCCTGGAATGAACCCCACCAGCAAACCCTGCCAGGCTGGAAGCTGCAGACTGCCCATCTGCCACAAATGCTTTTGGAAGCAGAGCAAAAGAAGTTGGACGGATGGTATAATAAAACTAGAAAGGATGATTTGCTTTGGTTTGCTTTGCAAAGATTAAGAAGCTCTTTCAAGTGTCTTGGGCTTCATTTATCACTCAGATATAGACCAGCACAGACAACTACATTTATGGTCCAAGATATCTCTAAAGGTCTTCCTTTATAATTCACAGCTGTAAGGTATCAAACCCTCAGCGTTTTATGATGATTCATTCAAACTAAACCACAAAGAGGAGCAGCAAATATATGTGGAGCTGTGGCAGTCTGCAACCACGGCCTGGGCATCCATGGGTCCCTGGCAGATCTGCCTTCCTGATGCTCAGCATGCTGGAGTGGCAGGGGTGGCCCAGGAAGGGTAATGATGAGCCTGCTGCAAAATGTTTACAGACACCCTATTTTGGCTAAACCTTCTCCATTCGGGTTTGTAGAAAGGTTTAGTGGCAGCTGCTGCCTTGAGGTTTCCAGTGCTGCCCATGTGTGGCTGACACAGATGGTATTTCCCGCTTGGAAATCGCTTTCCCAACACGCTGAAAGCTCAGCTTCAGGGCAAGAGCAAGAAAGACCGGGCATGCATCAGGATTTCCAGCTGGGATATTTCTATCATTGCTGGATAAAAAGTGCTGAAACAGAAAGCTTTTGGGTAATTCAGAGTCTCCCTCTGCAACTGGGCGTGGGTGTGAGTCACCAATATGTTGACACGTACTCATTTTAGTAAAATCTGGTGTTTGTTTCACTGGTAGTGGTGATGTACAAAAGGCACTGAAATTAAGTGCTGCATGTTAAAGATCAATTAGGTTTTACTGCCACTGAAAAAGACATTGGTATCTGGAAGATGTGCACCTACATCCCCCTCATGCTCAGTGGGAAATTTACAGCCCAGTTGCTGAGGACATTTTCTCTGCAGTGAACTTCAAACTCTGGTTTCTAGCTCTGCCCTTCCTCCATTTGAGTGTGCTTTTGTGTGCAGGAAGGAGAGTCCTGGAAAGGGCAAACAGGTCAGTGCCAGCTGGGAGCCACCTCTGCTCTTCAGACCTTGCTCCCTTCTCCAGGAGCTCTTTCTCAGTAACCAAAAGAGCCAATCATGTGTGTGAGCTGCAGGTAGAAACTCATCACCTGCCATGAGTGCCACACCCTGGGGTCGTTAACAGCATCTTAAGGGGAGAAGGGAAAGCACCACCCTAGGTACCTTCAACACAAGTGCTGTGGGATCTGCTGCAGAGGTTTGTAAGGCTGTTCTCAAGGGCTTTGTGCTGCTTTACTAGAAAAAGAGATGAGACTGGAGAATGTGTGATAAAAGTATTTGCCTGGGTTACCCAGGGCACTGAGTTAAGCTTGTCCCAGTCCCCACTGGCATCCCTGTGTGGGTGTCACAGGGCCCTGCTGGTTGCTGGGGTACTCCTTTGCTGGTTTGAGGCAGGGGGCTCTTTCTGCTTATTTTTACTCAAGCAACTTTGTTTATCAGTTCCCTGTAATCTTGGGGAAGTTCTTTAAAAGACAGTGGTATTTCCAGGAGTAAAACACATTTCTTTGATACATTCTTTGAAGTCATCCTTAAACGTGGGGTGGCACCTGCCTGGACTTTCCTGTTGCTGTAGCTGGTGTTGCAAGGAGGTGAGGGAGACTATTGCTCAATGCCTGTGACTAATCAACCCTCCCTGCTCCCAGTTCTTGCCAGGAGCAGGCTCCCTCCAGTCCCACCCCAGCCCTGTGGGAACCCAGGGTGTCCAGCATGGGGCTCTGTGTGAGCACACCTGGGCCAAAATACCTCTGGGGAAAAGGAGTGTGGGAACTCTTTTCACCCTGATGATTTCCCTGGTGTGGCTAAAGGGACTGGAGGGGGGCTGCATGCACGGAGGAAGGGTGTGCTCAGGAAATACCTTGCAGCCAAAAGAGAGGAGAGGTGGACCAAGGGAGGTGATTCTTGCACTGGATCAGTTTAATGGTGTGCTTTGCACTATGCCTGCCAAAAAAAGCTGCAGTGCCCTTTTCAGACAGGACTGAGCTGGTGGAGAGCGAAGGCTCTTCCCTTGAGGTGAGGGCAATGTGCTGGGGCCAAACAGGTAAAATGCAGGGCTCTTTCCTGCCATTTCTCTCTCTTCTGGACCTAGAAATTCAAACACAGCTGCATAAAGTATATGGGCACCTTTTCCTGTGTTTTGGTTTCTGTTCTCTGCCATCTCTGTGTGAGGACAGATGCAAACTGGGTTTGGTACAGACTAGCTCCAAAAGTGATTTCAGCAGCTGAGAACAACAGGCTGGAGAGACAGAGGGAGGTGTATGCTCTGCCTCGTGTTTGTAGCAGAGTTGTAAATGTCATTTGTCATTTCCAATGGTGTGCGTGATTTTGTCAGTTTAATCAAATTGCTCCTTTTAACACTAGATTTGCCCAGGGGCTGCTTTCCATTCCTTCCTCTGCTGGGCAAGGATTCAACACGGGCAGCGATGGGATCATCCTGATGCCCTCCCACAAGGGCCAGGGATATGATGCTGGGAGCTGTGCCCAGCTTTGGGCCAAGGCTGGGGCTGGACACATGGGAGCAGTGCTGGTCCCTGGGGAGGCCTGGAGGAATTCACCTGGTCATCCACGGAGTCTGCGGGCAATGGCAGGGAGGGCAGCAATAAGGAACTTGACGTCACCGGCTACGGCTGCTGGCTCTGTCTCGCCTGCCGGGGCCTATTTTTAGCATTATCTCAAAAGTGCCTCCTGGCCGGGTTTAGTTGCTTAGCAGCCGCCGCGCTGGTGATGAGGATGGGAGCAGGCATTGTTAACGCACACGTGCGGAGATTTCCTCGCGGGTCCCTCCCAGTCACTGCCGGCAAATCCCGCAGCTCTCAGACCTGCGGGGCCGCGGGTTTCTGCCCCAGCAGCTGATGTGCCCTCCGTGCAGAGGTGACAAACCCCTTGGCCTGGGGGAGTCTTGCATCCCCTCTCCTGCACTCACCCCTTTGGCACAGCAGAGCCTTTCCCTCTGGCTTTGCTGAGTTTGGAAACAGGCATCAGAAAAAGGGCTTGGGCTCAAAATACGCCTCTGTGGAAGTTCCCAACCCACAGCCAAGGAAACGCGGTGCACTAAGCCTTGGCGGGATGCTTTGTTTACTCTTTGGTGAGCCATTTTACTTTCAGATGATCTGTTTTCTCTGACATATATAGAATTGCATGTGTTTAAAGCTGCCTACCAGGACTGCTGGTGTGTGAGAGGGGAATTATGTTTGTTGTAAAGTAAGTGATACCCTCAATCATAATCAGGGCTCTCAGAAGACAAAGGGAGTTATTTTCTCAAATTCAAAAGTTTGGTACTTAAATGATACCTGCTCAAATTGATTGCTGAGCTACAGATAGTTCTGTAAATACGTTAAGCTGAAAAAAGGTTTCTTTTAATTTTCCATGCCCTAACAGGCTCTTTTTAAAGCGGGAAAATCCTGAAATGAGTTACTGCAGGTAAAAATACAATAAACAGGACTTCTAGGGACTGGTTTCCAAAATGGCAGGAGCCCAAGCAGGTGATGGTGACACCAAGGGCCTTCCCAGTAGCTCATGCTTGCTGGTAAGCTGGCACAGAGCTCAAACAGTCTGAGGAAAAGTAAAATACAGTACTACAGATTAGAGGTGTTTTGGTCTGGTTATGTTTGGCACCCTGGAGTAATCTTTAATAATTTAAACATTAAATGGCAATTCCAGGGCTACTGAAAGCTCAGCGTTTCAGGAAAATCATTTCCTTAAAGCATGCTGGAGTGATGGAGCTGTTCCCTCTCACTTTGTCCTCCTTAACTGATGTACAGTACAGGATGTGGAGCCAGTTACTAAGTTGTTTTTCCTAACAAACCCTGGGAAAGGTGGATCTGGCAGACAGCAGCAGCAACGACCTGAGAGTCCTGACCAAAGCAGTGAAATGAAGGTGTGTGTTTTCTGCCACGGTCCCAAAAAGGCAATGGAGAATCGAGTGCTGCTGTGCCTCTGCTCCCAGTGCTCTGCAATTACAGCCAGCTTGTTTTTGCTGTCTGGCACGTGTCCTGGCTGAATCAACCCAGCCTGCGACCGACTGTCTGCACAGGCATGCCCTGAGGTGATGCTGGAAAGGTTATTCCTTGGCTTTTTCTCCCGTTAGTCACATTAGTGCTTGTGCCCGTATTGATCGTGTTCAGACACTGTGCAATGCTAAAGCTGGTAAAGCCCCTCCACCCTCATGAGACAGCAGGGGGACAGGTTTGTGTGTTTTTCTTCAAAACAGCTAAGACTATAAACCTGTGAGTTTGGCACCACAACCCCTCGCTGGGCCTTTTGAGTGTTTAATGAAACACTTTCTGCCTGCAAATTCCAGGTGCCCCTCGCTCTGCCACCTGCTGCCAGCTGCTGCTGACCTGGGCTTTGCTGCAGCTGGGTCCAGGCCTTGCTTTTTTTCTACACTGTAAAACAAATTGGAAATAAGAAACAGTGTTTAGATGGTTCAGGACAGAGCTGTATCCTACTACTTGTTTGAGTAATGCTCTTTACTTTGGCAAGCGTGTCAGGAGTGGGAAAGGAAATGAGTGTCACCATTTGTCACACAATTGGTAATGTTGCATACAGAAAGGTAAATGCCAAGTGTTCATATGCCATTTTATAAATAAATGCTTCTGGCAAGGAAAGGCGTTTTCTACCCAATTAGGTGCCCTTTTGGATGTAAATGTTATGTATGTGTGGTAATATTTGGCCATCTGCTGATGACAGTAAGAATTGCACGGGCAAGGCAGGAGGGAGCCCTTTCACACCAGCTGCTGCTGAAGCTGCGGCCGGGAGGGGGACCCGGAGGACGCCAGCACCCTGAAAGGTGCTGGGATCTGCTCCACAAAGTGTGAGGATGCTGACAGCCTCATCCGGACTACTTGGCATCAAAAGAAAATTCACCCAGGTTTGAGCTCGCCGTCTTGGTCTGTAATAGTACCTGTGGGTGGCGACCAGCAGCTGACCTTGCTGGCCCGTGGCAAGCTTGTTGCGTTCAGTGGCTGGAGACCTTTGCCTGATGTGTGTAACCTACAGGGTCATGGACCGCACCCGGGAACAAAATCAGGGTCTAATAGCTGGGTGAGGGAGGGAAGGGAGAGGTGCGAGGAGAAAGAAGGAGAAATGAGGACAAACACAAAGTGGAAAAAGGTCTAAATTAAAAGGTGGTGGGAAAGCTGGTATTGTGCTTTACAAAAAAAGGTTGTGTAAAGGGATATGATTTTGCAGCCTGCTCAGTGGAAGGCACTCAGGTGAGCTCCAACAGTATCTGATTATCTGATGCTCCTCCTATCAGAAGGAGCTCTTGGAAGCTCTAATCCTTGGCACCCCAGCAGGTACTGAGGTGGTGAAAAAGTAGGACTTGGCTTTTAAACCCACTAAAACATAGTGAGTCAGGGAAGGTTTCTAGAAGAGAGATTAAAAAAATAGCACAGCCATTTTCTTTTGTTCTTTCCTAAACATGTTTGTTAAATCTCTTTCTGCTCAATTAACCCTGAATTTTCTCAGCATAGCCAGAGTTTTGCCCTGAAAGCCCACCCTCAATAAAGACAGGCAGCTGGCATTGTTGTGCCACCAGTCCCACGTGTATCCACACTGAGTCTCTGGTGTGGGTTGTGAGCTGGGAGGACACGTCCCACAGCAAGAGCTGGAACTGGGTAAGAAAATGAACAGCAGGGATGCTGGATCAATGGAGTTTAATAGGAGTAGTGTCCCCAAGCTGGCCAGTGCTGAGAGCCTCCAGCATGTGGAGCAGAACTAGGGGTGTGCTTGCTGCTGGTCTGGTCTTCTTGGCGGAGAAGGAGAAATTCTCATCCATCAAAAGTTATCATCTGAACCCTCTAGTCCCTGGTTCAGCCTTGGGGTGATTCCACTGCTGCAAGGAATTTGTGTCAGGTGGGAACTCTGATTGCATCTGTAAAAAATATGGTTTTTTGTTGGTTTTTTTTTTTTTTTTTACTTTCAGCTGTCATCACTTTGAAAATCACTTCTATATTTGACAGGCAGTGTATTGACTTGCTTCTGCTCATTTGCTTTCCAACTCAGTTTTTCATTTCACATTTCTCAATGTCTCACCAGAAGCCATTCAAGTCTGTGCTCTCTCTGTGACAGGGCACATCCTCACACTCGACAATTTTGAATATATTTTGGACAAGAGATGTCTGCTGCAGGGCTTACAGCTTGGATTTTTACAAAGACCTAAACAATTTGCACAATCTGGGTCCAGCTGCTGTTTCAAACAAATGCAGCCCAGACTGTATTGTGGAGCTCAAGCTCAGTGCTGTTGTTTTGCTTCAGCACTATGGTTTTGGTTCAGTTTAGAGTAAAAAATATACTT
The DNA here is from genome assembly GCA_035583135.1 of Lophotriccus pileatus. NCBI lineage: Eukaryota > Metazoa > Chordata > Aves > Passeriformes > Tyrannidae > Lophotriccus > Lophotriccus pileatus. Next base: position 8,251,075 of record JAWWES010000035.1, on the reverse strand, counting down.
GATAATGTACTGAAGGAACTGCTGGAGATGTCATACAGAAGAGCGAAATACTCATGTTAGAGGTATGGGGACAAAGTCCCTTTTAGGGGACCCTATAGGGGAGAGCCTGACTTCCAGGGGTTGGATGTTCCTTTGACCAAAAATCCTGTGCAATTCCTTCACCCTGCTAAGTGAAAAGGCTTGTGCTCTCCCTTACCACAGTCCTAAATTGTAAGTGAAAATCTCTCCACACATGGCTGAGGTCTGTCTGTGACCTGCAATAGCAATTGTATTCCAATTTCCTCTCTTATTTGATAGTTTAATAATATCCTGAGTAGCACTTAATGCTACTGTTACACTTGCCACATCTGGTACTGAATGAATATTGATCCCTTACAAAGCTGGAGGTTGGGACATTCATGAATGTTTTTTTTTATGCTGTGCTTGTTGTTGATTTAGTATTCCCCTTTCACACTTTTTTTTTTCAATTAAAGAAAAAAACAAAGCTGAAAAGCAAAGGGAGGAGAAAAGGTAATTTCTGTGGGCTCACATTTATGTTCCTGACTTGTCCTGCTTACCTGTAGCTCAGCTGAAGTCAATTGAGGCATAGAACCCCTGTCACTATGTCAGGCTGGGCCATATTCATCTTTATGCATTGAATCCCCTCACTTCAAGAAGAATGTTTGACCTCTGAAGGGCCTGAACCACCCCAGAGCCTGGCCGGTACAGGAGCACCGCCTGTGTTTGCCGTGCGGAATCGCTGAGCTGTGTTTCGGGCTGTTGCTCCTGCCCAGAGCTGGCTGCGCTGCAGCAGCAGCAAAGGACACCCCGTGCTGCTGAGCTGCAAGGCTGAACCAAAGCAGACACAGAGTCATTCTTGCCACAAGACAAATGGTATTACTCACACAACGCGAGCAAGATCTATGCCAGGGCTTATGAAGACTGTCAGCTTTGCTCACACGGATAAAAGGCATTAAGGAAATCCCCCCTGTTTTTTTGATGTGTTGCCTCTTCTGGGACTGGCTCTCACGCTGAATGCATTCTGAGCTCTCCTCAAGTGCTGTGTATTTAATTGGCTTACCAGGCAGGCACCCCCCACACCATGGTCTGTCTTGTTGGCAGCCTCTGAGATGTTTTGCTATTGTTCTGTTTCGCTTGGCACACGAGTGTCTGCACACAGTGTCCAGAGTAGCCAGGTCCAAGTCACCAGTGACATCATGGTCTCGGGAAGAAAAACTTCCTCAGGGAGCAGGGGCAGCGTGTGCAGCTTTGGGCTGACTACAACACAAATCCACTGCTTTGTGCAGCAAATGAAAAATATGCTCAGAAAGATCAAAGGGAGTAATAATGTTGACTGCTAGCAGAGAATGCGCTGGCTGAGCCCAAAGTAAGTGTGGCTGTACTTCACACTGTCCAGAAATTACATCTGTAGGATGAGCCCAGCTCTCAGGAAATTCATCCTTAAGCCTTGGTGGTCCTTTCCCTCTCACAGGGGCAAACTGTGGTCCAGAATGACCCGCCAGGATTCAGCAGCAGCTGACCTAAAGGCAGAGAAGGGTCCTGTCTTGGAACCCATCACTTCCAGACTGGAGCCTGCCAAGCCCCAGGTGCTGACTGTGGTTTCCCTTTTTCTTATTTTTCTTTCTTTCTTTTTTTTCTAAGCTGACTGCTGGTAGTGAACTGTAAAGCCCTCTCTGCTGACGCTGCTGCAAGAGGATTCATAGGCTTCTTCTGGTTTCCAGGGAATTCTGCAAACCCCAAGGCAGGGACGAGTCAGCAGGGAGGGAGGGAGGAGGAACATGGCTAGAGCTATTCAATGGTCCTGGGAGATTTGCATCTGTCAGCTAATAACTAGAGTAGGATAACAATGGAATTAGTTTTAAATCACCTAAACAATCAAAGAGCAATTACTTCCTTTAATTATAAGCAAGATGAGGGAAACAATAGGATTTAATTTCAATAATACCTCTACCAACTCAGCTATGATTTTAATTTAATACAAAAGTGAAGACCTTCCTGCATTGAGATATTCTGCCTGGAAATACCCTGCTTTATCTTCACCATTGACTCAATGAACCATGGTATGGGTTTTGCTTAACACTCAGCACCCGACTGAAAAACAAACCAGGGCCTCACATTTTGTTTTTAAATTATAATCCCAAGTCTGTATGGCAGTATCTGTTATCAGTGCCAAAGTTCACTGGGAGAACCTGGCACTAAACTGAATGATGATCTGCTTGTCTGGGTGTTACTCACTAATAATATTTTTTAGATCCCCCAAGTACTGCAGTTCCTTTTCAGAGCACAGAGCTATCACAGGGTCTCCCTGATGAGGCTGAGGACTCGGGAAGGAAGGTGTAAGGGGAGCCTTCCAGTACTCCTGGGCTGGTGGAACTTATCAAAATCTAGATAAATAGAAAGAGAAATGAGAACAAAAGTAACAGCTGGATAATTTGACTGCAGGCAAGCTGGTGAGCGGCACAGCTGGAGAACAGTTTTGGCTTGCTGCCTCCTGCGTTTTTGCCTTTGTAGTTGCAGATTTTCTTTTTTCTTTTTTTTTTTTTTTTTTTTGCTAGTATTTTTAGTATTATTCCAGTTTGGTAGCATTTAACCTTGTTGCTGTAATAACTGCTGCAGAAATTGTCATGAGGGAATTTATTCTGTCTTTGTGAGTATGTTTGCACCACATGAAATAAAGAAGGCCTGAGGCGAGCTATTGAAGAACAAGGGAAAGACAAAATATTGACTCAACAATTCAGTGAGCATCATCTGCCCAGTGTGCTGAACGAGGCAGGAGTCCTACACGTTGATCACGTTATCAAGGAATATCTCAAAAGGCAAGGAGACAGGAGGACTGGAGACAGCTACATGGCCTAGAGTAAGCCTGATGATTTTGGAATACTTGACTTCGCAGCATATGAATATATAAACCTCATATATGTAGGTAAAGGAACCCCATATATATATCAGTGATAGTGTAAATCCTGGTGTTAGTGGTTTAATTTATTCTTGTCTTGGTGCTTGTTGCTTTTATTTAGAGCAGCCCCTTCTGACGTCCTGAGTCACTTCAGAGAGGAGGACATGAGGATCCAGCTTTAGCTCCTCCAGGCAGCTCTCTCAGTCCCATGCCTGGGTTGTTGTCAAGGAGACATATCTCTGGCATACATCTTCTCTGTGGTTTCTCTTCTTAGTATGCTTTCCCATTGCTATGGAGACTATCACAAACTCATTTAGCAACTCCCAGTGCCCCATGAGGAATATGTATTTCATAACTCACGGCTCAGAACAAGGAGTGTAGTAAAATTTTTGGCTGCTCACCTGTATGTCCAGCCTGGTTATGCCAGGGACTGTCTGTGGTGAGCCCCTCTGAACTGACGCAGCACAGCTCTGAGGGCAGGGCTACAGAAAGGTGTCTTCAATGGGCACAGTTTGGAAGCTGAGGCAAATCTTGCATGTGGGAGGTAGCCCACTGCTTGCCCTGGCTACTTGGCACAGCTCTCCAAGTCCAAAAACCTCTTATTCTCCAGGTCTTCAGCTGGCATCCTGCTGAGTTCTCTTGCCATTTCTGTCTCTGATAAAGAGAACATTTGAGATCAGGGAGTAAGTGTTTGCATGCTGTAGGTGAACAGAAGCTCTGGAGACCCTGACGATTTCCCAAGAATTTATTTTGAGAAGACAAGGAAAGACTATTAAAAAAGAAGTCTTCAAACAGCAAGAACTGACCTTGCTGGTTAAAGAGCAGAAGCAGCCCATGAACTGGAGGGTCAGGGCAGAGAACACAAGTGTAGTGGTATTTCATGGGTGCTACATCACAGCTCCACAGCTGCCGTATCCTGATGCTGCAGGTGAAGACTGCATCCCCCTCAGGGCAGCACCTGAGTTTGTGTCAGTCAAGTGGTGGCACTTTGACTCCCACAGAGCTGCGGGGGCAGCTGCACTGGAGACAGCAGGATCCCACCAGTAGAAGTGGCACCAACAACCTGGAGAAACCTGACTGAGTGCTGGCACTGTGCACTCATCCACTGTGGCCAGCACAGAAGTGTAGGCTTTACTGAGAAAACCAAGGCATAAAAGAAGTTATCATTTGGGGTTTACAATAGCTGGGACAAGGAAAGCAGTCACTGCTGGGCTGAAGGGCAAGCAGCAGTGGGTCTGAGCACCATCAGAGTGTCTTCTTTGTGAGACAGGAGGGAGAAAAATCCTTCCAAACTGTCCCGACAGGGACTCAGTACCATGGGAAAACTCTTTTCAAAGTGCATGCAAGTGGGCAGGCAAAAATAAACATGGCAGCCTTTAAAATAATAAAGTTCCATGTTCAAGGTGGGAATTATAGCTCTGTGGGTCATGCTGAGATGGCAGGTGAGGCTGCAGCTCCCAGCTCCCTGCCCAGTTTCCCCACTCCTGACACAATCTGACGTATGAGCATAATCCTCAGTTCCAGTTTGCATTAATATGTCGGTCTGTGCCCTGCAGTAACTGGGGAGCAGCTATACTGTCATTTGCCTACTGGGGTTAGAAGGCCATAGCAGGACTCTGAGATGGAGATAGTAACTCCGTGACCTTTGCTGGGTAAGAGTCAGAGCCCACTTGTACCCAAAGATCTGTAAGCAGCCAGAGAGTCTGCAAATCTCCACCTTAGTGCTACACAGAGCCATAAATATTCGGCAGGTACCAGCTAAATGTATCTACACATATAAATAAAATGAAGTAATTAATCAATTCCGTAATTTTACAAAAATGTGTCTCAAATTTACATATTTTACTGAGGCTCATGATTTGTAATGAGCTAGGGTTTGGGGAACAACCTAAAGGAATCACACATACCCTGTCACTTATGCAAATCACTCTCTATTCACTGATTTATAAAATCAGTTAGTTACACGCAAAACTGCTTTAAAATGCTAATGTGCATCTCCTTGGTGTGTACTGGGCTATTTCTGGCTCAGCACAGTGCAGAGCTGGGCTGGTTTAGGAGGTGTACCCTGGAATTACCCTCTGCATTACGGAGCCAACACGCTGTAGCCGATGTACTGACAGGCAGTGGAGAAGGAAAAGAGGAGGGAAATGCATTAGAAATCTACCCTGAGCAGTTGATTTCAGTATGTCTCAGCAGTGATGGGCTGCTTTGTAATTTGCCTCAGTGCCATTTTTAATCTTGTGAAATTTAAAAGTTAAAGGGTATATTTCATTCAAACTTAGATTTTTTTCCCCACTCAAAACCCAGATTTATGTTGTGTTGATCCAGCTAGTGTCCACAGAAATCTATGTGTGTATGCACCACACACCGGATTGCATTTCAGGGGTTAGCTATGCCTGAACAGCAATTACCTGTGTGGCTCCGGTTCATACTGCTACATTTCTCAGTGTCACTTTTTTGTCTCACCATGGGTTTCTTCTGGGTGTTTAAAGGCTTGGCTTGTTCTTTGGCTGTGTGTTGGTGAAAGCGTAGAGCCAGGATTTATGGATTTCTGAACATGCCATTATGGGTTTGGTGGACTGGGTCTGCATGCTTGCAGCTAAATTCCATTTATCTGGAGAGTAGGTGTTTAACTAATGGGCACATCAGACATGGAATAAATGCAGGGCAGCTTCTAGTGTCAGTGTTTTACAAAAACATCTGAATGAATGAGCTGAGAGAGCAAAACATCGACTGTTTTTATATTCAGCGGACAGAAATAACAAGAAAAAGCACCATGATGAAGCACTATCTTGTGCATTACTGATTATTTCAAGGCTAATTTTATTCGTTCTGAATGATCACTGTTTCTGTAAGACTGAGGAACAACGAGTTCAAGCAACTCAAATTTAGTAATTGCAAACCACAGGTTGAAAACAACCTAATTAATATCTCGAATAAGAATTTAAAGGAACTTATGTGAAAGTAAGCAGTAAATTTGTGTCATTTGTTGTTTTTCCAGCTGAATGAAAGGCTGATCATGGTTGCCAAAAGGCTCGTGTGCGTTGGCTGCACGAGCTGTGGGTATGGTTGGTGGTGGTGCTACAGGGAACTGGATGAGAGTGTAGTGTAAATGTGGTCTCCAAAAACAATGAGAAAGAGAAGGAGAGAGATGTGCTCTGTTTAAGGGCTTGTTCTGATTCAGATGATGGTGCTCCCACTGACTTCAGGTTCTTGAACTCTTCTATAGCAGAATTATTACACTTAATGTTATGCTGTGCTCCAAGATCCCAGCCAGATCAAGGTCTTACTGTGCTAAACATAAGGAAAAATCTAATTTTTTCCTGGAAAGATTTACAGCATACAGTGCTTTACAGAATAATATGTTTTTATGGGAGAAATCACAAGTACTGGGGAGTAAGGAGTATAATTTCTGTGTAAATGAAAAAAAAATAAAGAAAAAGGTAAAAGAACATGTCAATAGGGCGTGATGAGATCTGCTGTCATTCTTTTGTTTATTTCTGATTAAATCCTTGGAGCTTCCTTTGTAAATATGCCAAAACTGAATGAAGAAAACTTTATGAAGGCTGCAAAAGCAAAACTTGCAAATTGGAAAAAAGTCAGAACTCAGGTTGACCAGGAATAATGTATGCTTTTTATGTACAAAGCCCCATGCTATTTTTTCATCCTGGCCTGGAGATGAGTCAAAGCTCTGTATTGAAGGAAGCTGTGGTTTGTAAAGCTGTTGTTAGAGAAACTACAGATTGTAGTGATTTACACGGGGCACTACAGGAAGATGATTTGGTGGTTACAATGCATGTATGTTATTTGGGAAATCAGATTCTCTTTTACATAATGCTAGACAGCTCTCCCACACCAAGCTTTTCACGGGCTCAAATGAATACCGAGTCTTTGCACTGAATGTATCTGGCAGTAAAAGGCAATTTACTCTCCTTTGATTCAGCTTGAATTGTGTCATTGTTCAGACACGGACACAGCCTTTCTCACAAAAATAACATGCAATAACAACTGTGCAGGTGAGATTTCAACCAAGTAGTGCCTGGGGCCTCAATTTTCCCCGTGGAGACTTTGAACCTTTCTCGGTTTGCTCTGGATAGTGCCAGTGACTGTGGCCACAGGGATGCTTGTCCCCCACAGTGCCAAGCAGAAGAGCCCTGGTTGAGCTGCAGCAGAGAAACTGCTGCTGCTGCCCGAGGTTACCCCAGCTGTACTCACATGCTACAAGTCTATCCAACGCAATTTGTTTTCTGCTCATCAGTGTTTTTCCACCCTGTTAACATGTTACCATGCAAACATCCAGAGATGAGAAAGATTTTGTCTTTTTAGCTGGTTTCTTATGGAGGCAGAGATTATGTGGTCCCTTGGCCAGCTGATGAGCCATGGGTCCTCTAGGAATAATTTTGGTCCAGTTGCCAGTATTGTGGTCCAACACCTCTCAACTTGTGAGCTTCCACAAAAATGCCCTTCAGAAGGGCTGTGAGAAAACCCGAATGGGACTTGGGACATGAGCACAGAACTGACAGGTGATCTGGTTGTACATCACATATAAAATTAGTCCCATGGAAGACTGTCTGGGTCAGAGCAGTGAACTCTGAGGGATAAGGACCTGCTGCATAAATCTCTCTCACTCTGGACTCATGGCCCCTCTCTTTTGTGCTCTGATACTATGTTTTTTTCTCATACAGGCTGGTTATTGAGTTGTCACATGAAGTATGACTCAAGTGCCATCTCTACTGATCTCATCAAAGTCTTTTCCAGAGGCTTCAAGGAAAAATGGAGAGATAAGGACTTGGTAATGCTGAGATCTGGAACACATTAAAAAAACAGGTAGGAAAATAAGCCTAGAAAAAGCAATTAAAATTAGAGAAGATTAAAGGATAAATACCTTGGGGGAGTTTACTGTATGTTTCACTTCTATTTGTACTGCACCTCTTAGACCAATTTTTCTTTTCATTTTCATAGCACTCCACTATCAGCAATAAGCACCAATCTGGGGTAAATTAACAAGTTGGATTCATTACACCATTCAAACAAATTTCCCTGGGCTTATTATGCCTTAAAGGCTAGGTACTTTTCTGGCAGCTTCTTTCAAATTACCCTTTCAATAAACATGACATAAACTTGGGTCTGTAGAGCATGAAAATTTATGTGCGAGAGCAGCTATTTTAACAGGTGGAAGTTCTCAGATTCACCAGAAAGGTGAAGCACCAAGTGCACTATTAATTTTTCAAAAGGACTTCACAGTGTAACAATCCTGTGCCGTTGGCATCCACGGTAAAAGACAAGCAGTTCTTGCTCCAACTGTGCCTTCCTCTGCAGTGCAGCGCAGCACACGCCAGCTCCACTCCTGCCTGTGCAGCGTTTCATAATGTGCAAGTGCTCGTAAGCCCCGATTCAGCTTTTCACTCTTGCAGAATGCAGCGTTTGGCACTGGGCTCCTGCCCAGCCTCTCCAAAAATAATGCAAGCAGCACGGCTCTCCCCACAGCTGCCGGTCTGCGCAGCCAGCTCTTGCAGCAACGTGAACGGATCTGCAGCCACGCTGTTTGGCTGGCAGCTAACATCTCGGGCAGGACCTTGGGCATGGCCCTGTCGCACCGAGCAGAGGAGAGGGAGCTGCTGCTTGTAGCATGGGTTTTAGTTGGTGTGAGTAAAAGCACACTTGATTCTCAGCCAGCGCTGTCTACACATCAGACATTCAACTGTTCCACGAAGTTTGATTTTCAGAGATGCTGAAACATTTTTGTAACAGTTGCTATGATGCTGTCAATTTAACTACGTAACACACTTCATGCAGGCTACGACTTTCCACTAAGGCATCCCGTGTGGATTCCAACACTCGGAAAAGGATTGCTGCAGTTTCCACTCTCCTGAAACCAGTATGGAAACTACTGCTTTGGGCTATCTCTCGTTTTTCACCCTGGATGAAATTTAACAGATGCAACATATCTGATTGTATTGCCAAAAAAAAAAAAAAAAAAAAAAAAAAAAATATAAAAAAAAAATTACTTTTCTATAATTTTTCCTTGGACTTTCAAGATCTAAATATTTAAAGGTCTGCAACTGGTTTAGGTTATATATTTGTCAGGTCAAAGTCACTGCAACAACTACTTGTTTTGAAACCAGTCACTTAAATGGAAGTGCTCAGTTTGTATATTATGTATGACTGTTGCTGGTAACACATAAATCGTGTCTAGGACATTTAAGGAAGCATACAGTTAATAAAAGAAAATGAAGAAACAGCTTATACACACAAACAAGGACTAATATAGCTAACAGTGTAATAAAGCTATGGCAGGATGGATGATGTCTGTGATGTCTATGACAGGAACTCAAATATTTACTCACATATTGTACATAATGCTACTTACCTACAACATGTAAAATGCCTTGAAGATGTATTAGGCATAAATTCAGTAGAGCAAAGATGCAAGTCCTAAGCAAATTAATGTTTTATATTTGTTGCAATGTTGTAGAGGAATACTGTTCAGTAAAAGATATCCTCTAAAAGACCTTGAGGAAACAGAGCAGATGGTTGCATGTGCTATCCCACTTAAATTTAAAGTGGCTTTATAAATACTCAGAAAAAAAATGATTTTTTCTACAGTCTTTTAAGTAAAGAAAAGGAGGCAAAAGATGATTTTTATTAGTACTCAAATCAGAATTCCAAAATATAAGAATAACTTTTTCACACTAAAACGATTTACAACACAGAACCGTAGGACGGTTCAATAGGCCTTGTTATCAGGACTAATTGTACGTTGAATTTCTGCATTGATACACCCCACAGAACAAGGAAAAACTCCAGTTTGGGATGAGACAAGGTAGGCCTCAATAGGGACTGCACCATTTGTTGGTGGTGGACAGTATCCCTGCTGGGCAGTACAACCTCCGCAGCTCCTTGTACCTGCCGACACTTTTAATGAAGAAAACAGTGGGAGTCCTGGGGGCCTCCTGTGCACGCGCTGGCGGCTGTGCCTGCGCCGCGAGCACAGTGTGTTCTGGACACCCTGGGCTCCTGATGCCTGCACAGATTGGCCATGCATCACATGTGTTTTGAGTCTGCTGTGTCCAGAAAATAGTCTGTGGGGCCATTCAACTGAAAATCTGCTCGGTTATTGATAAAAATGGGATTCTGCCATCAAAACAGTAGAATTGGCAGGTATAGGGAGTACTATTCTAGGAACCCTATATAATTCTTACAAGGCATCCGTCTGAAATACACAGACTACAGGATCTTGGCGACTGGTTCTTCTCTGCTCTAGTTAAATACTGTTTTGTTCCTTGGCTTCTGTCCTATTTCCAGAAGAGGAAATAGCATGTCTTTCCCTCTCATGGTTGGTGATTGTTTTTCTCTCAATCTGTAGCTTTGTTATGGATCAGAGGGAGCCAAGGGCCACAAGTGACTTGCAATCCTCAGCGCATGCTGGTTTCTCTAGACATACCGCTTAGTAAGGAAATAAACTAGTGAGGGGTAAAAGATGCAATATGGTGCTTACTGCCTTATTTCAGCACATTAAATATATACAATCTGCACTTGATTCCAACTAAAAATAACACTCAGATTAATGCAGCTTTCTTTGATATATTAAATAAAGAAACCATTACCGTGAATTATAAAGTGGGAAAAGTGTGGTTCACAGTGTCTGTCAAAATAGAGTTCTGCGCTAGGATGGATGTGGACAGGTTGATGGAGTGGACTGAGCATACACCCAGGAGTGAGACAGGGCACAAATCTCTGTGAGTGCCATTGACTCTTTCTGAAATTTCAGATAGGTCTTTTAAGCCCATGTATCTCTATTTTGAGAGGGTCTAGATTTAAACACTTCATTTATTTTTTAGCAAGACTCAAGAATGTACAGCTCCAACTGATGTCTGTGCTGGCCACTCAGTATCCAAAACTGAAGTCTCAAATTTGAGGACTAAAAATTAGAAGGCAGTTCCAAAAACCCTGACCTCAGATTCCTGGGGCTTCTTAATTTCTAGCGTGATATCTGGATGCCGTTATCCATCTTTGGCTGATTGAAATCTGCCACTGAGAAAATTCTATAGGAATAATTATTGCTCTATCTCACAAATCTTGATGAGCTTTTAAACTATTATCTATAATACCATTAAAATTTCACAATATAATCATCCTTGCAGAAACAAATCTAGTATATCTTTTATTTTGGCGGCTATATGAGATTTTACAGATTTAAGGCAGTGCACAACAGCCTTTTAGAAAGCTGAACATCACTGATCCATTTTACAAATGGAGACAACTGCACTCAGAAGAGAGATCTGCATTAGACCACACAGACTGCAGCAAATTCACCACTAGAATACAGGATTCCTGATACAAAATTTACTCTACTGAACACTAAATCAGTGGCTCTTAAACTCTTGCTATAAGCAGGCAGTTGTTGTTCATAGTAGGCAGCTTGCTTTCTTGCCTCCCCTTGCCAAATTAATTTGCAATGTAGTTAAAAATGCATTGCTAGTATTACCTTGTCCCTCAAGTGATTCACATTGTTACCGCTGGGATATTACTCAGTTATGAAACAAAAAGAATCACCTGCTGCATCACTGGGGCAGAGGATCTGCCCGGCTTAGTTGGAAAGGGTCAGCAAATTTGCAATGGGTGGTGTTGCTCTACTTACAAAAAAATTTTTTTTTGTGGTATATTGTGTAATTCTGGATGTCCATCTCAGTTATAAAGGACAGAAAGAAAAGATCTGTCATTGCCTACAGAATTGACTGGTTTTGCAAAACTAATTCACTCAAGATACACAAACATATGTCAGTTGAAACGCAGTCTGATGGGCACGGGGTCATTGCGCCAAAATGTCGCTATGTTGTGATGAAGCCTTGTGGTATTTCTATTTTTTTTTTTGGTCCTGAAACTGATTTTGAAATCTCCACATTCTGCACGCATTGCTTATGGACTGTAAGCCAACAAGACCGTGTCAGCAGGATGAGGGCTGCCCAGCAGAGTCCAAGGGAGGCGGCAGCATGCCATCTGTCTTAGTGAAGTCTCCAACAGAACCGTGGGATATTCAGCACAGGAGAATTTCAAAAGTCTCTTCAGGTCTTGCAGTAGTCTCATACCTCGGATATTGTAATTTAAAAAAAAAAGGGTATGATCTACCCAGGTCTCTTTGCTGAATGAATATCTGACTCAACTATTATAATTTTTTATAACTAAGGGAATGTTCTGCAGTCAGGAACTGGATTTATCAAATCAGATAATGTCAGCTTCCAGGGATTGCAGGAAAGAGGTCTATGAGGAAGAAATCACCTTAGGGGTTCGCTTAGTGTTTAGTGTGGGACCAGTGCTGAACATCAGACCTCTCCCTGGCAGTCATGCACGGGCGATGTGGTGTCCTAGTGGGGAGAAACGTGGGAATCACCTTTTCTTCACAGAAAGGGTGATTAGACACTGGAATGGGCTGCCCAGCGAGGTGGTGGAGTCACTGTCCCTGAAGGTGTAAAAGGAAAGGCTGGACGGAGCACTCGGTGCCACGGTCTGCTTGACACGGTGGTGTTCGGTCCCAGGTTGGACTCGAGGGCCTCAGGGCTCTTTCCCAACCTTGTTTACTCTGTGCTTGCGTGCCCCCCTTCCCGCCGCGCTCACCCCCCGCACCCGAGGGCTGCCCCGGGCGGGGATCCCGCGCCGGGCCCGGCGGGGGCGGAGCCGCGGCCCCTCGGCCCGTTCCGCCCTCCCGGCGTGCCCCGCGGAGGGGCGGCTCATGTCCGCCATCCCGGCGTGCCGCGCGCCCGGGCAGCAGCCGGAGCAGCCGCGGCGGCCGCGTCCCCTCCCTGCGCTGTGAGACAGCAGCACTGCCCGCCCAGCGCCGCCGAGCAGCCGCCGCCCGCGCCTCTCCGCCCGCGCCTCTCCGCCCGCGTCCGCCCCGCTCCCTGCCGCTCCTCCCGCCCCTGCCCCGCGCCGCTGCCCGGCCGGCCATGCCGTCTCGGGCAAGGTAATGAGCCGCAGAGCCCCGGGGTCTCGGCTGAGCGGCACCGGCAGCAGGCAGCACTACCACCCGCGGGGCTGGAATGACTGGCAACCCAGGTGGGCAGGGCCGGGGGCGCGGGGGTCGGGGCCGG
>JAWWES010000035.1:8163408-8237991 GCA_035583135.1 Lophotriccus pileatus | reverse complement strand
GCTGGACTGCCGGGCACCCCCGGTGGGCTGGGCGGGGGGGGGGGGGGTGGGGGCGGGGGGTGGGGCGGGGGGCGGGGCGGCTCGGCCGGGCCCCGGCGCCGGGCCTGGGGGGAGCGGGGCGGCGGCGGAGCCACTTCCTGGCGGCCGGGCCTAGCGCGGGCGGGACGGGCAGGGACGGGGCTGGCAGCGCCCGGCGCGGGGGCAGCGCGCCCGCCTCCCCCCGGGGCCCTCCGGCTCCCGCGGCCTGCGGCGTGGCCGTGCCCGCGGTGTGGCTGCGGGCAGCGCTGCCCCCTCCGCGGCCGCTCCCCCGGGGAGCGGGGGTGGGCTCGGGGCCGCTGCTTCCAGCCTGTTTTCTTTCAGCTGGCAGGCAACCAGGCGAGAGCTGAAGCTGCGGGAGTGCTCGTAATATTTCGAGGGTTAACAGCATAGTACGGGTTTATTCTATGTATTTATTTTTTTTAATCTGGGGAGAATAGTCGATCTGTATAAGCTCCAGCCTACTTACAATGTGTTTTATAAGGCTTTAGATGTATTTTTACCTGACACATTTTAGTAAGTAAAATTCGAAGTCTGTTGACTTCTTTAGGTATGTATAGAGAGTATATTTCAAGTCTTGTTTCCTTCTGATGTGTCTGGTGCCAGTGTATTTGCTCTACTGCTCAGCCTTGCTATTTGAAGAGTCAGAGTTGTCATGTAGAAGTTGTAAGTAAATTTGGTGTTTCTTAATTTATTTTTAATGTGTTTTAATGAGGCTTTTTAGTGTTTTTGGAAGTTTAACACAACATAGAATCTTATAAACTTTTCAGCAGAGAACAGAGTGACACGTGCTTGGCAATGTATTGACAGATGATAGTCCCAGTCTCATGCAGTTTGGGCTGGGAAAAGTGAGTGGATGGGAAGGTAGATCTTAAGAAACACAGATGTAACTTCAGCATTTACTGTGAAAGAGGCTTTCCTTTTGCTTGAAGAGTGCTAGAGGCTGTTCAGTTCTTGATGGTGTGTGGGGCATGGTTATTTAAATTCTAATTTCTTCTGTAATTGAACTACTTGGTCAAATAACTTACCATTTTTTCCATACTTAAAAACTCTAGATTTTTTGAGGGGAGAATTAAGTAGTCTGGTCTCTCACATACTCCTTAACTACTATCTTGCTTCAGCTATGTGGACTGCAGTCTGGAATTCTGGGTCCTAACTCGTGACCTTCCCACCTGGAAGAAGTTGGATGTGACTTTGCAGTGGGTGGCTTCTATAAATGCATCCTGGTTGGATGTATCAATTTGTCATGAAACTGAGAGTGTAGCTGCAGAAATGCTTTTTCTGGCGATAAGGATGGTTTAAGAGTTAGACTGTTACCTCTGTGTCTGGCTCTGTTCCGTTCTGTGTGCTGTGGTCTGGTGCCTCTTTAGCTCTCAAGTACAGCTGCTGTAAACTGAGCTGCTAAAATAATTATCCACAAAGCCACAGCAGAAACAAAACTCTGAAAGCACTAGAGAAAGTGTGGTGGCCTAAGGGAGCCTCACAGCATGGACAGGGCCTTGTTCCGTTTCCATCACACCGTGCGACCAAGAGCTCCTGCTAAGAAATAGCTGACACCTCCACACCGGTCCTGTCACCTTTCAGAATTTAACTTTATCCTTTCCTTTAAATATTACCTTTTTTTTTATTCTGGTGAGGGAGCTCAGGAATCAAAAATGTTCACACAGTCCCAAACACTGCATGTTTTCCTCTATGTGTTATGCTCCAGCTTTTTACATCTCAAAAAGATGGCTTTGCTGATGGGGGAACTCCTTGTGATTCTGCCCTACAGACTTAAAGGGACACGGAGAGGTTAAATCAGGCTTGGTTGATTTGGTGTTAACTAATTTTTAAAAGTTATTTGTATACATGGTTGAAAGGAGATCTGTTACCTAAAACTGACAACGTGTGTTTCTTTGATCATTTGGAATATGCTCTTGGACAAACCCCACAGCACAAATATACAAATATTCTTTCCTTCCCCTTTCCCTTCTGGTGACTCGTAGTTTCATTTACTTCAGGTGATGTTGCTGGTAAATGCTTTCTTGCAGGGTGTGGAAGAGGGGAGGGACATGACCAAAGTAATGAAAGCCATAAAAATTGTAATTGTTTCAAGATTCTAAAGGCAGAAGAAGGAACTGCTGATGCATGGGTGTAGGATCAGATGGATGGTGTTTTCAAATGCACATTTCTAGGTGTGTAAAAATTACTAGATTGATTTTCATTACTAGGTCCAAATTCCTCTCAGTTTTTAGTGATGCTTATCCACCACTGGGGCTTGGGGTGAAAATGGTGTGAAACTGAAAGATTTTGAGCGTAGATCCTTTTTTAAGGGACAGTAGTTTTTAATTAAAATTTGATTTTTTTCCTTTAATTTGTGCCTCTACATCAGATGCGCGTGGACTGGTTTTCCAACTGTATGTGTATTGATAGAGCTGTGTATTACAGAGGAAGAAGCTGTCCTGAGATATAAGGGCATGTTAGTTTGTGCATTGCTGTGTACCAGGCTCTAAATTAATAGCCACACAAGAACTTTGTAGATAAATGTTGGATGTATGTGGCAGAGAACAGTGAAGCTTTTTTTGAGAAGGCTTGATAAGATTTTGTTCCCCTTTCTCCTAATCTTTACAGCTGTCTAGACCTTTACTTTCTTTTCTTTTTGTTTAACAGATCTCACTGCGTTTTGCCTGTTGCAACCTCTGGGGCAAAAAATAAAATCATATCAGGGTGCAGGCCTTGTGTGTGAGCAGAGTTAATTTGTTAGAGTACTAGAGGCTAATTATGTACTGAAACAAGCAGTACTGCCTTTTGATAGGAAATGCAGGAGTGTGAGTGCAGGGTAGCAGGTTAGCAAGTGCACCATGACATACTTAGATGAACGTGAGAAAAGGAGTATAAGATTTTAATGAACAGCACTTCTCTGTCTCTCCCATCATAAGTGCAGTTAGCAGGGGGGTAAGCGGAAAAGTGTAAGATCTGTCACATCTGAGCAGAGTTCCAGAAGTGTCCTGTTAGGTTCAATGCTGAATTTTATTCTTGAAAATGGCATGTGTGCTCATGCAATATAAGCCAGTGGTATGAGTTACTAATTTCTCTTAGCGTGGTGCTTGCCACACCAAGTTACTGCCTGGGCCCAGTGGATCTAGACATGAGACCCATATTTTACTGTCTTGTCTCCTTCCAGGTAGCTTATAGCCTAAGCAGGAGGGCATGTTGGCTGGAGTGTTGTGACTGAGGACAAGTACCCTGTCTTTAATTAAAGACAGACTGGGAGGTATTGGCAGAGAGCAAAGAAACTCATCAGAGCAAACAGCCCAGGAAAGTGACGTTTAGAGCAGTCACTTCTTACGTGGCTGTGAAGGGCAAAGGCATTTCTTTCACAGAAAGCAAGCACTCACTGTGGGTATTGTCTGATCATAATGCTGGATCCATGGAGTGAATGACGAGCAGGTGAGAGTAGTGGGTGCTGCGTATGAGGGAAGTGGAGACAGAGACTCCCTCTCTTCTGTGTTTGTATGTACAGGAAGGTACACGGGGAAATGTTTGTTAGAAATAGGCTGAAACCTTAGTTTGCACAGGTGAGAGACCTGAAAGTTGGCAACACAGAGGTGTTTGAGGATGTTGTTGAAATTACCTGAGAATAGGTGTGTAGAGTCATGTCGGGTGAAAGTTGATAAGGCTTCTGTCTCTTCAGGGGTAACTGAGAGAGAGGAGAGAGCAAAGACTGAGATACAGGTATGTACACAGGGAGGGAGAGAGAGAAAAATAGGGATGTTGAAGGCAGCTTAGAGAATGAGATGCCAGTGGAAACATTGGGAAGAGATTCAGTGGATTGCCCGTGGGAGATGCTGAGCAGGAGTGGGTTCATTGGTAACCATGATTCTCTATCTCCTTTCACAGCTGAGTAAAGATGCTGATAAGGTTGGGAAGGTGTGAGATCAAAGACATTTTTTGTTTTCTGGTAAAATGGAGGAGCTGAAATTTGTAATGTGGAAACCTTTGTTTTTAAGGTGAAAACAGGAGAGTGAGATGTGAGAAAGATGAAAGAAGATGAAAGTGTGTCGGTGGAAAGCAGAATAAACTTGGAGTGCAAATAGTTTTCCATACAAGAATAGCCATACTAGATCAGACCAGTGATTTAGCTGGTACAATATCCTGTACCCAAAAATGACTATCAGAAGATATCTGTGGATAAAGAAGAGGATGTGTATATGATATCTTTCCTGATGTTTCCTTCTAGTGTCCATCACAGGACAGAATGAAACTGGTGAGCTACTGTGTAAGAATGGAGTGATGCAGAATCAAGAGGTGATTTGAAATGCTACTGTAATTGCAGGTGGATGTCCAGCAGTGGAGATTGCAGAATTGCAGTAGGAAGATAGTTAGTTGTTTTTTCACTAGTAGAAAACACGGCCACTTTTGACACAGGAGTAGAAACAAAAGTAGGCTTTGGAGTGGGCTCAGCCAGGTTCAGGCTTGGCGAGGTATAGACCAAGTCATGAGAAAAGACCATGGCAAAAGGAGGCTGTCACAGCTCTGCCTGCCAGTGGAAGAACAGTTGTAAACTTGGTGGGAAGCTGTTAATTTGAGTGGTTACAGTGACTCTTAAATTTTAAATATCTTATTGATAATTCAAGTAATGAAGAATTTATCTCTGCTGTAGAAATAAAATTGGCAAATAGAGGAAATAAACAATTAAAATTGACTGGCTTGAACAATAATAGAGCTCACGCAGTAGAATTGTCTCAGAGTAAAGCCTTCATGTAGGTCCTGTACTTGGAAATAAAATCAAATAGAATAGTTAAGTGATTTTTGTCTCAAAATAATATCCATATGGCAGGGTTGTTCTGAAAAAGCTACAGATAATGAACAGTGTACACCAGACTGTAACAAGCTTCTTGGACAAAAATTCTTAAGGCTTCCATATAACTGCAGAAGCACAATGTATTTTTGATTGACCCGTATTTTTAAATTTTTTTGTCTAGATAAAGATTTTTTTTTTTTTAGTTGTTTTCATCCATGTTCTCTTCAGTTAAATATGTTGGCAAGTCAGCCTTTGATGGAGTGAGATCTAGGCAGGTTTTTGAAAAGCCTGTGTTTCCTTTTGTATGCCAATGGAAAAAAATTAAGCAGCATTTTTGGAGAGTGGGGGACACACACTAGTGGCCATTTCTGCTTATTTGGATGGCTGAACTATTTTCTTTTTCTGATGGATAAAGGCAGGTTTAAAATTACCCTGCAGAAAACTGAATGCAATCTCTTTTGTATAAGTGATATTGATAAAACAATGTATGCAGCCAGTTGGTGTTGGTGGTGATGGGGTAATCTTCCACCCAGAACCAGGCACAGATGAAAACTCATGTGAGCTCTTGAAGCTCTTTGCTTAGTCTCCAGCAGTGAGCTTTTCAGGTGGAAATAAAGCAGCACATAAAGTGCCAAATAAGCTTTGGAAGCTACAGTATAAGGTAGTCATAGTGGTGTTCATCCTTGCAATTTATCATTCTGACTTTGTGCAATATCACATATATATTTTTACTTTTCCTTGTCTGTTGCTAACATTGCATTGTGATTCTGTTAGTACATGATGTTTGTTAGGCCTGTGACAATGTCAATATACGTAAAGTAAATTTGTTGTTACGTGGACTTTGTGGGAAAGATGATGCCGAGCTTTAGGTCTGTCACATAACCTGCCATCTGCATGGCACAATACAATTAAAGTGGAAATATTGCCATGAGCAGCAGCAGTGCCCTCCTGAAATACAGGCATGAGCTGAGGTAGCCAGGAGTGCAGTTCTTCCCATCGCCTGGTGGAATGGCTGCAGTGCACCCTGAAGGGCTGGAGGGAGACAGAAGAAGTGATTGTAAGACTTTGTCTCAAGGACTTTCCACAGAGTGCCTGCCTTTGAGTTCTAAGTGTCTTTCAAAATCATGACTGCATTCCTGACATGAAAAAGAGTGTCTTTCAGAAATGGGTTTGGAAATTCAGTGTCTGTTCCTGGGCAGGCAGTGAGAATGCACAGCCGTGCCCTGTGCCACCCAGGTGGTGGAGCACAGGTACAGGTAACAGGAACTGGGGCTGCAGCCCCAGGTCTGGATGAGCCCACGCCACAAGTTCCCAGAGTGCTGATGCAGAAGCCTACAGTACAGATCTATGAATGTACTTCCCACCTGAGAAATGACGTGTATCACTGAGCAGCTGGAGATGCACAGGCCCATCAGATGGTGGGCTCTGCTTCTGGTGTGAATCTCATTGCAAGCTCCTTCCTGTTCAAAATCCTCCTTCCAAGCGATAAGGGCCATAGCAGTTGGGGGGGGTCACAGAACCTCCTTCTCTGGAAATGGCATCTTTCTACAAAGTAATTTTTTTCTGCCTCATAAAGGAAGGATAGAAACTGCTGGCTGTCTAAGCTACACGTTTATTGTAGTGGGAACAATGTTTTCAGTGGGCACTGTTGTCTCCTAAACTGATACCCGGGAGAACAGGTTCATATTTTTTAATAAAACTGGACTCACCTTTTAATTGGTGATGAAGTGTGAGCAGGTTAGCTGGCAAATAGCTGTTCCCAAAGCCAGAATGAAGTGAGTGTGTGGGTTTTCCCAGGGAAACAATAGGCTTACGTATTTTACCACTATGGAAGATTATACAAAGCGTTCAGAGGCTGTGCTGTGGGAAGTGGGGTTAGCTGAGAACATGGGTAGTCCTCAGTTGATTGGGAAGTGCAGAGCAGTGTTAAAAATTGTATGTTTAATCATCTTGCCTTCAGACGTAGGAATTTCAGGCTTAATGGTTGACAATTGGAGATGATTCAGTTTTACAGCGCATTGCCTTAAAAAAGCGATGCCCTTTGGGAAGGTAAACTTAAGAAACCATCACTACTTAAATTTACCAACTGAAAATTTGTCAGCCCTTTTCATTGAAAGGCTGAAGTACTTGCTTAAAGTAAGCTGGGAGTTTCTGAGGTTTTAGGAAGGGGAGAAAATCTGAGGTCTCTGTAACTGTCTGGAAAATTTGCACATGGTGTAGACACATTTAAAGTTCATACCATTGAAGGTATAGTGTTGAACTTTGTTGTTTGACGTGGCTGGGGTGAATGATGAAGGTCCAATTGTATAAGGATTTTTACAATCCTAGTTGACTGTCATGAACAAAGACTTTTAGTAAGGCTTTGCCTCTTGAGTAGCATAGCCTATTTTATAAATAGTCCAAGCAAGTGCTCAACAAAGCAGTAGATGTGATGGCACAGTGAATACTGAATGAGGAAAAGAGTCTTACTGTCTATATCTAAAAATGAATTTGCTTATAGTGCAAAAGGGAATAATATCTGCCAATCAAACCTAGTGTCAACTTGCACTGTGAGAATAGGGCAAAAGCACAATTTTCTTCTTGTTCCAAATTGATAATAAAATGTCTTAGCATTCTCAAGAGAATAAAATGTGTGTCTATGTGTTTAATTCCAGTTGGTTTTGAAAATATCAGCCCTCATGGTCTGGCTCTTCCAGTTGTACTGAGGCTGAGCCGTATTTGACAAGCCTTGAGGACAGCTTAAGTAACAACTGCTTTTCAAAAAGTTTACCTGTGTTTTTCCCTTTTGGCTTTGAGATGTATTTGACTCCTTTTCCCCGAATTTGTTTACCAGTTCTAATCACAGCTTCCTCTTGAAGAGTCAAAATGAAAGACTTTTTCTCAAGAACATGTGGTGTTCGTCCTTACACAAACTGTAGTTAATTTACAGAAATGACCTGCCCTGCCTTTTCTAAAAATAATCAAATGAACCATCCAAAGCTTAAAGTCAAAATAGTAGATCTTTAGAGTTTGGTTAGGGAAAACTTGCTGTAAATAATCTGTTCAACTCAAATATACTTGAGTTGAAGAAAATTCTGTTGATTTTTCTTTTGGATGGGTTTTATTTGTTTTAATGTCAAACCCCCAGTATTGCTTGTAAGAATGCATTTAAAGTAGTTGGTTGAGTTTAGATTCTGAAGTCTCATGCATACAAGTTTATTTCACTAAAGTTCCTGTATTTTTGAAAATTAAACCACTTAGTATGTCCAGTGAGAAGAGTTGGTTTCTTAATTTTAATCTTTTTCCTTCAGAATTTATTCAGGGCTATAAATCAGTTTTCTGATATGAGAGTGGCTTCAACTTAAAGCAGATTTTAACTCAAACATTTTATCTGCAAACATTTACTCTGAAGGATAACAGCTCTTAATTTACCATTCATTTTTTTCCTTCAGTAAAGCCTGTTTCCTTGTTTTGCAGTTTTTATTTTGTAAAAACCCAATCTGTGATTTCTGTGTTCATTATCAGTTACATGCCAGTAACTCTTCCATCGAATAAGAGGGTTTGTGTTGCTCCATAAGGCCCATGGCATATTATGTAAACATTCATGTGTGGATTAGTGATGACTTTCACAGATGGTAGGCACTGTGTCATCTAGTTGTGGTACATACCTGTACCTAGGTGTGTTTTATTTGTCACCTCTGGGAAGTAATTTTTCCTTCTATAGGCATCCAGCTGAAAAGAGACTTGAGAATGTCCTGAGAAAAGGCCCTGGCGCACTAGAATGCATTTCCTTTGCATGTTGTTGTGATAATTAGTCACTTCTCATCCCAGTGTGAGTTTAAGGTCACATTTTAAGAAGCAGGTTAGATGTACAACTTTTTTACACAGGAAAATACAACTGGGATTGTCATTTAAATATGTTATATTTGTAAGTGAATGTGAATCCCACTCCTGTTATACCCCTACATAAAAAAAATATTTTTCTCTTTGTAGAACTGACAGTGCATCAGCTGACCAGGACAATTTAAAATACTCTTCATCCAGAGATCGGGGCAGTTCTGCCTCCTATGGATTACAACCCTCAAATTCAGCTGTGGTGTCTCGGCAAAGACACGATGATATCAGAGTCCACACTGACATACAGAATGAAGAAAAAGGTATACAGTTGCTGTTTCATGTTTGAATTGTGAGGGGACATTCAGGGAAAGGCAGTAAACTGGAAATGGTGGAGAACTTTTTGGTTTGTTTTGTTTTTTCCCTCCAGAAAAGGCAGTGAAGTGATTTGACTCATTGTCACAGTATCACTGTTTTGAGAGATTTGTCAGGGGTGAAAGAAATGTTGTGGTTGATATGAATGCTGACAAAAATATGCAGTTGCATTAGGAAAGGAATGCAGGAGAAGACTTGATGTATTAACAGAATGAGCACTTCTTTCTGAAGAATAGTATTCTGGATATGTTTGGTCTACAGGCTGATTTCTTCCTGAATACTGTCTAGTGCTTCTGGTGTTGGATTAAACAGGCTACTAATCTGATATATTGCCTATTGCAGCTTTACTGCATCAAACTAGAATCTTTGTTTGGTAATCAGATCTATATTATATCATTAATAGCAATTTCTACTTCCATGTGCCTCAGTCTGATTTCATATAAATCACATGATGTGTGATTCATACATTTTTATTATTTTTAGGAAGGAAACACTATCTCTAAAAAATAACTAAACATTCAGAATCATATATGAAAAAGAAATCTGTATTCTGATTTTTTTCTTTTTCATTGCTGAATACAGGTATCAAATAGGATTTCTTACTTACAGAACCACTTCTTAGACTATATAAATCTTCAGGCAGGCCAGACTCAAAAAAATCTCCCAGGATTAGTAGTGTGGGAGTTTTTGTTCAGGAACCTAAAAAGTACTTGCACTCCTCCTCCTTCTCTGCCCTGTAACTCTCTGTAAATAATTGCTGTATGGGGAAGTTACAGCTGGATGCAAATTTATTTTTTTATGAGTAGTAGGTACTGTTAGTAGGTGGCAGAAGCATGAAGCATGTTTATCTGCATAGCTTGAGAACCTTAAGATTTGTTTAACTTTAATAGGGAAACTGCTTAGGGAGTATTTTTCAGTGTGTAGCTAATGTTATACTGTGTTTAACACAGACTGACATAGTAGGTTATTCTCATAAATTGAAGTGTGCTGGCATTTAAAGAATGTACTGGCAGTGTAGTGAACTGGTAAGTTTTGAATAAATTCGGAAAGGTAGTTTGTGAAGTTGCTGGGAAAGTGCCATTTGAAAAGAAAAATGCACCTAACCTCTCCCTGCAGTGCTGTGTCTTGCAGGGCATGTCTCTGCTAGCTCAGCACTTTGGGCTATTTTGTTCAGGTGCGACTTGGAAAGAGATGATTAGGATATTCTGTACTATAAAACCGAATTCCAAGTATCTCTAGTTCATTTTTATTTTTGGAGAAATTTGTAAGCTTACAGATGCAGAGTAGTTTCTTTGTTAATAAGATTTTTCAATTCGTGTGTTGGAGTCTGCTGGTGGGGAATTTTCTTTTGAGATTTTCTGTCCTGGATTTTACCCACCCCTGAATCCCCCCTCACCTGACCCCAGCTTCTGGTGTTGATAACAAAAGTTAATTCCAAATTGATAGTTTCTGAGAGCTTTTCAGGTTTGAAAACCTCTAAGGATGGGAGATTGTGCAGCCTCACTTAGGAGCCTGTTTAGTGCTTTACCACTCAATCTTTTTCTGATATTCAGATTTCTCTTTCTGCAACTTATGTCTGATTCCTGTCCTTTTGCTTTGCATGTGTAAGATTAGTCTGGCTGTTGTTTTTTTTGTTGTAAATAACCCTTCACATTAACTTTTCTCCTTTACCTTATAAAACAAGACAAGGGAGTTGGAAGATATGAGTTTTTAAACTAAATAGAATGCTCTTGGGTGTTTACTTACAGATGAGATGTTCTCCTTTCCTGCAGCACTTTCTTCCTTTTTGTTTTGTAGTCCTCTAGTCCTTACTGCTAAAAAGATACTACACTATTATTCCTATGTCATGGTATCTGCATATTTATGCTCAAATTAATAAACAGTGACATAATTGATTATATTCTTATTTGGCCTGAGATTTAACATATAAAGGGAAATGAATAGAATTTGTATATATTAGGATTTTCAAAAGCTTTTCAGACCAGTAGATAAGGAAAGAGTTAGAATATAGTATTTACAGCCTTGTTGACAAAAACCCTGATTGTCCTGCTGTTTTTTAATGAAACAAATTGTGATTTGGAACAATATTGTTACTAAAGATGTGCCATCTCCGTATGAAGTGGGAGAATATAGGTTTGTGTTTAATTCAGTTAAGATGATGTCAAATGTGCTGTAGCAAATACTACATGCCTCTGCAGACAACCAGAAAAGCTTGGATATTTTATGGGCTAGAGGAAAAATACGAAGTAACTTTTAAGAACTCCAGTAGCATATGGTAGTGTCTCTGTTTTTGATAGTTGATGTTTGTTGCCTGAATGCATGATCATCTGACATCCTCATTTAAACTCATTTCTTTGGTGATTTGAATGTGTGATGCATTTCTGTTTAGTCTTAAATGTATTAATTGCTGCTAGAAGTAATTTTCTTCATAGAACAGTGTTGGTTTGTTCTGACAACATAACCTTAAGGTGGCACACCTGCTAGTTTGTTTACAAACTGAGTTGTAAAAATTACTGTTGTAAATCCAAATGTACACAAACTATCTTTCCTGTAATTGTGATTAATTAATGATAAGTGAGATTTTGCACAGAATTTTCTGTAATAGCAGGGTAGGCACAAATGTCTACCAGTAGTTAGCATCTGCTTTTTATCAAAAATTTTGCCTTCAAGAGGTATTCTTCACAACTGCTGAGGTCCAGGTTCACCTTGCTCTTTGAACTTACTTTAGTCTCAGTAGGCTGCCTCTTTTTATGGGCAGCCACCTCTCCTTTTCCCCAGACTTTCTTTTATGCACTGAAGCAGGTGGACTTGAGGAAATACCTTTCTGAAAGAAATCTTGCCTATCTTTTGTTGTTCTGGGTTTAATTTTATTAGTTGATTCTTCCCTGTCTTAGGCAGGGGGAAGGCACTTTAGAAAGCTGCCTTGGAAATGAGCTCTAATACACTAAGTGAAATATTAGGCAGGCTCGGGGACAGTTTCACTTCTCCACAGTACCAGGGGAAGAACCTGCCCCTCAAAGTGATGTGGTAGACTGGAACAATTTTCAGTCTCAGCAGTTGAGTATGTATATTCTTGTGGATCTAGGAGTAAGAGTAATTGAATTACTCAAAATGGCATTCTTATTTTAATTTTATATTGAGATACAAAGATGTATCTCAAGTGTGAGAATGTAGGATTGACTTTAATTAAAGATAATGGCAGTATTAGTGTGTGAAAAAATTGACCTTTTTATGCTGAGAGAGTTGTTCAGTCTGTACATACAAATAGTATTTTGCTTTTCAAAAGCTTTCTAATGTTTTGGACCATTTTACTGAGCCTGTGTGGTGGGTTTATAGCAAAAACAGAATGGAAATTTGATGTGCATAATGAAGGAGCAAGTAAGTGGATGGATCTAGCCACGTGCACTAGAAGTTTGACATGAAAGTCTTTGTAAAATACAAGGTCAGAGTAATAATAAGAGAACATTAAATACAACAAAATTAATGTTAAATTTCACTGCACTAGAGGTTTTTTCATGGGTTTCAAAAAAAGACTGAGATTCTAAATACGTTTCCTGGAAACTTATAGGGTATAACAAAACTTCAGTGCATGTGAAAGAGAAAAGGGAGGCTAAAGGGAGTGGTAGAGGATAGGGCTGCTAATTTGTGCATGAATTGAATAGCTCATAACTCACTACCCTACTAAATATGTGGTCTGAGTGCCTGTTTTAATGTCGGGTTGATTTCTCCACAGGTGGCTACAGTGTCAATGGAGGATCTGGGGAAAATACTTATGGTCGGAAGTCGTTGGGGCAAGAGCTGAGAGTTAACAATGTGACCAATCCTGATTTTACCAGTGTTCCGCATGGGAATCGTGCTTTAGCCACAAAAGACATGAGGAAATCACAGGGTAAGGATATCACATATTTTCAGGAAGAGAGTATCTCTTTTGGCAACATTTTTTCTGTTCAGGATATGAAAAGTTCACTATGATCAGGCACTCTATATGACTTTTTTTTTTTAATTTATGATTAGATGATGCTGATGGAAACTGTCATCTGGTATTTACTGTTCCCTGCATTGAGGCTTCTTCCATAGCTTGGGCAGATTAGGCTCTCAATCTTTCAATTTCCTTTAAATGGTTTTTGAACCCTTATTTAGGTCAGCAAATTTGGCAAAGAGATCAAGAACTCTAAGAAGGAGAATGTGCTCTCGGATTTGTTGAAGATTGGTGCCTGAGTAAAAAGTTGTTAATCAGTGAGTCCCTAGTGTGAGAAGAGCAGCAATGGTGACCTCAACCGGGACCTGTTCTCACTGGCCTGCAGGTCAGCGAGTCATCACATCACAGTACCAGCTGATTACTCAGCCTGTGTGTACTCCTGAGCCTGCCACAACTCATGCTGCCTCTTGCTCAGCTGAGGGTTGGAGGCAGGGGAGGAGCTGCAGGCGTCAAAAGAATGTGGGCAAGGTCTTGGGAGATGCAGCGAGAACAAATTTGGAGTTGCAAGAGGGTGCAAGAATGCTGGGCTTGTGTTTGTGAGGAAGAAGGCTTGACTCTTCCCACTAGCTGAGGTTTGAGTCATAGTTTAAAAAAAAAAAAAAGAAAGTTGTTCCAAGGACTTCTGAATGAAAATAGAAACTTAGTTATGACTAAGCACTGTCACTGCATCACTTAGTATAAGTAGTAGTTAGGCCACTACTAAAAGCTGTGACTGCTTTCTGCCAGGCACGTTATAAACATATGAGGACATGCTGTTTCTTCTCAGGGATTTGTATTTCAGAGGAAAAAAAGACAATAGTGTTCAGTGTGCTTTGCAGGTGGAAAAACAGAGGAGCAAGGGGTGGTTGTCACTGTTTCAAAAACCTGATCTTTGGAATGGGTTAAACTCAGACTTTATAATCCCATTCTGGTGTCTTGATTTAAAAATTACTTAGTCTTTTTAGTGTCTTTTTATGTCTATGTAGAGGAAACAGAAAACTCTTTAAATAATACTTTTGGTGGTGGGCTTGTGCATGAATTTTCTGCTAGTACTAAGTAATAGTAAATTGAGACTTTTATCCTAGGTATGTGAGCACCTCTTTAATCCTTAAAAGGTTAAAATAGATAATTTTGGATGACTGAAGTTACTGCTAGGATTTGTACGTTCTCTGTCCTCTAGATGTCAGATTTCAAGTTTCTCCTTTTGAACTTGTCTGTCCTTATGATTGTTGTAGGTTTCAGCAAGTCACTTTGATTTTTCATAGCTTGTTTAAAATGCAGTGGGATTATTTTTTTAATTCTTCGATATTTTCTTGTTTGTTAGCCTGTGGCTGAGACTTTGCTGATTCTTCACACAGTGGAAGGCACAGGTGTGTGTTAAGTAGTGCTTTGGTTAGTGTAGCTTCAGTCATGCTCTTGGTTAGTGTTTTGGAGGTTTGTTTTTTTTCAGGTTATGATTGTGACTTAACAAATAGCTGATACATACTCCTTTGGGGAGTAATGCCAGTGTTCACTGAATATAGGTATTAACTGAATAAAACCAAAACTGCTTTCGTTGAAAGTTTTGAACAGTGTCTTGTTCTAGTAGAGGTTAAATGTGTGTCTTGTACCAGTAATCTTGGTGGTGGTAGTTTCATTTATGCAGTTCTGGTTTCCTGGGCAGGCAGCAGTCTTCCTGGTAGTCCTTTTCTTTCTTCTCTAGGGCTGTTCAAATTTTTTGGGTGGATAACTGCACCAGGTCCATCCTTCTGAAGTTTGGCTGTGTATTGACCATTAGCAGGCAAGCCTTGGACTACAGCTGCTGGCTCAGCTCTGGGTAAAATACCAGGAGATGTTCCAGTGCAAATGACCATCTAGCAGGGATTGTAGTTATTGCTCTGGCACCATCACTCAGGAAGACCTCAGATACAGCCTCAGGAGGTGTCTTTGCTGGTCATGGTTCCTTGTATGTTTCTTACCAGAAACACAGCTTTTTGTCCACTACTGAAACCTGTTGTTTCTAAATAAAGCAAGGGAAAAGAACTTTGAATTCTTTCTAAATGACTATGTATGCTTGAGTCTTCTGTGAAATCACTAACTTCTCAAGAGAAGTGCTCTTCATGCCTGTCAGATAACATCTCTACGTGTCTTGTGTAGTTGTGTTAGCTAGAAACAAAATGTAGATTTGATCCTTCAGACTCTTACTGCTATTTTAATGTTTGCTAAGCCTGCGTAATCCTTCAGAATGTCAGGTGTCTTCAAAATTAATTGCTTAAACTCATGGCTGGCAAGAAACAGATTATCAAAGCCTGTTTTGTTCATACTTTTATTTTTAAATTCAAAAAATAGAGACATGAAAATAAGGCTGAGAATATTTTTCGTGACTATAAGACAGAAGCCATGCTCTCCTGTAGATGATGGCACAACCTGCAGGAGTTACTGGGCTGTGGGTGAGTTCACAGGATCTGTAATGCATAAGGACACCAAGGTTTTTTGTTTCTTAAATTTGCTTCAAATTACCGCTATACTTTTGATTACTTACATGCACACCTGTATACTATTCAAAGTGTTACCTGTACAGCACTCACCACGCTTCTCCCAGGAGTGGAGCTGGTTGATGACAGTCTCACTTCAAAGCTGGTCTGCACCCCAGACCTAGGGGTCAATCAGGCATCCCCAGGGAGGGTCTGATCTGCCCAGGAGATCTCACATAGCCAAGTCTTTGCAGGGAGAGCTCTCGGGGAGAAGCTTCGTTTTGAGTAGAAAGCAAGTTATTTTTATATTGTTAGACATAAAAGGAGATGTAGGATGCAACCACCTGGAGCCACCAATAGCTTTTACTAACTACTGGTTTTCACCTGGAACAGCCAGTAGATGCTGCTTTTTATTTTCTCAGACCAGTTTGCTTTCCTAGTTTGCCATTGTTTCTCCAGCTGGAGCAGCCAATAGCTGTTGCCGATTCCTGCTTTCCCAGGATGTTCTCCACCATTACAGTCTGTTCTTCACCTTTGCAGACAACAAATTTGTGGTTGCAGTTTCTTGGTTTTGTGTTTGAGGATACCCTGAGGTGTCTTGTTCTTAGGTACCCAACTGCTCTAGAAGGATGCCCCATGTTCCCAGGCTGGCAGATGGCATCTTCTGTCAGTATTTTTCCATTATAACCTTCCCATTTTAACCAGTTGCTTTTGTGGCTGCTCCCATCTGATGACTGATGTGTAACATACCAGAGCAAAAAAATTTCCTTTCCAAAGCAGAATCTTGCTACCCATCAGAGAGCTACTCATAACCTGTCTTCCTGTAGAGTAGAGAATATCTTGTTTCTTTTTAGTTACTTGAACTTAACTCTGGTTCTTTGCTTCAAGAAGCAGCTTGTTTTATCCACAAGGTTTTCTTTAAATAGTATTTGTTGAATTATTTTTGGTTATGTGTTCAGTCAGATTTAACCTTGCCACACCTATTTTTTTTTAATTTCCTTTTATGTAGAAGAGAACTAAATCTAGGTTGTTGTGTAGAAGTAAAACAGTTCTGCTTAGTTCTGCATGAGTTTCATGCGGGTTTTGGGCTGTCCATGGGAAGAAATGAAATATTTTGGCAGCTTATTTAGATTTTAAATTTAATTTTCTTTTTACTTAGTTAAAAATAAATCATGATTTATCTTCTTTTTCCAATTACTATCAAGTACATACTAAGTTTAAAAATACACATTTTGGGCAATACAGGGTATTATTGATCCAATGCTGTAGGGAAAAAATAAATAAATTGCTTTTTCCAGAGCGATCGTTGTCTTATTCTGACGAGTCTCGACTGTCAAATCTTCTTCGGAGGATTACTCGGGAAGACGACAGAGACCGAAGACTGGCTACTGTAAAGCAACTGAAAGAATTCATTCAGCAACCAGAAAACAAACTGGTTAGTAATTCCTCCTTTTCTGTAGCACTGGAATTTCCATGCATTCTTTCTATAACTGTCTTTTAAAAAAATCTGACCATTGGGATACGTCTGCAAAGAGTATCTTGGATACGAGGAATTTCATTCCACAAAAAAGGAGAATGTATTCCTGGATTGTCTGTCTTGTTTCCATAATTCAGGAAGTTTTTTGTTGCTTGATTACTTATATTGTAACTTAAACCCAACTCCTTGAATGTATGACCTGTAGGAGTAAATATGGCATGTGTGTGTGCTTTTTGACCTGCCCTTTGGATTCCTCAGCAAGGAAACTGAGGGGAAAGGAAGTAGAACGTGGTGCTGTCCTGTTCAGAAACTGTTTCTGTATTTTAAATTAAAAATATACAGGTATTTAGTCTTGTGAATAGCTTCATCTTAGTTTACTCCGTTTTCTAACTGAACATCTTTGTATGTGGGTTTCCTTTTATAGGAAGAGAACTAAATAAGTCTTTGTTTTCCTTACATCTTTAGGATTTTTAATGGCTTGTTGAAGTCTCTAATGTCCTCAAGGGTTTCCTAAGGATTAGGGAATGGGAGAGGGAAGTATCCCTCTGTGGGTATACATTTTTAATATCACTTTTTTTGAAATGAAGTACTAAAGAGTATTTTGTCTGACACCCACTGTTTTGGAGAGCTTATTACTTTCAAGTACTGAAAAAGCAGGAAGTGATGGTTTAATACCCTGTCACTCATTTATGGGCAGTGCTGTGATACTTCATTTGTGTCATGTGTCTATTCATATTTATAAGAAATTGGTTCATTCTCTCGTTATATATTAATTAATCACTCATGATTGTACTCTTTTCCAAAAGGCTTGATACTTAAATGTATGAGACTATTCTAGCCTGTGCAATTAGGTGTAAGCAGCCCTTGTTCAAGCCAAGCTAGTAGTACTTCAGCTTTCCTCTGAAACAAAACCCTTATTATTTCAAGGATTTAGGGAGTAAATGCTCTCTACAATTATTCTGTGGTTGGGTTTTATTAATTGCTTCCATTCTCTGTGCATTTTTTCCCAGGTTTCTTTCTCATTTTGTAACTGCACTTTATTTGGGTTTATTGGTATCTTAGAACATACTGGATTTGCCATTCTGATGTCTAACTCAGTGTTGACAAACTTTGTTAGTGGTCAGGATGTTAAAAGTTTGTCACCAGAAAGCTTGTGTTTAAACTTCCCTGAGTTTACTAATGAAAGTATGATCAGATGTCAAGCGATGTCCATGGTGTTAAATCTGAAACTTTTTGATGGACAGTGTTTCATCTAGAAGTACCTCCTGCAGTTCCTGACACTATTAAATGTGGTTTAATAGAGTTCTCTTCATGCTCAGGGTTGAAATGTGTGTTCAACGAAGTAGTAAATGTCAGTAGTCACTTGTCATCTAATGGCATTGTGCTCCAGCTTCTAAATGATACTGATGCCATCTCTAGTCTCTTTTGTAGCCTCTTTTGCAGACACCAGACATGTTTTTAGTATGTCTTTCTGAGTTCTGAGAGGCCAAACGTAGACCTTTCTCTGTTCCCCCACTCTCAAAAGCATGCTAGTGTTCAAATCTTTAAAAAAAAACCCCAACACTGGATAACATCTACTGTGTTAAAGATGAATGTCTTTAAGAAAAGAGAACAAACCTTTTTATTAACTTGTCAAGGAAACTTCTTATTCATCTTACACAGCTGCACCTAATGTATGATTTTGCAATCAACTAAGTGATGTGGTGTGGGTTTAGTACATGTTAGGGAAGCAAGTATTTCTTGTTATGTTTACTGAGAAGCATTGGTTCATCAGTCATGTTTCATCCCCAAAATAGTATTCCATTTCACTGAAATTCAGGGTTGCCTAAGTAGAAACTTTAATACTTCAGATTATATTCTCTGTTCCATTAAACTTTCTGGTGATACAGTTGATCATTAGTATAAGAGATTTGGTCTTCAGTGCACACTACTCATGAGCTGTATGGTGAGTCTTACATTTGTGATGAAATGTTACCAGCAAGAACTAAACTTAGAACAAACCTCGATAGCAGGCTGCCAGTGTATTTTCATGGCTGCTGTAAATAAATATTAAATACAACATCTAGGATAATATTGCAGTATTGCTTAATATAGTTCATGCTAGTCTGCAGTGGCCTTGGAAAGCATAATAGCATCCTACTGGCAAGCAGAATTGGCAGTGGTGTGTTTAATGTGGGTGTAAACAGGACCTATTGTGGAGACAGTATTGGGCCACTATTATGCTTAATGCCTTTTACGTATCTTATATTATAGGTACTAGTTAAACAACTGGATAATATCCTGACTGCCATTCATGATGTACTCAATGAAAGGTAAGCTGGGAAAACTAAGCAATTTGAAAGAGGAAAAATGATACCATTGGGTTTGGATTTCAGTATAGAAGTGGAATGGAGAAGGGGAAAGGTAGAAAGGAAGTAATTCACTAATTTTGCATGGGTGTGATATTGCAGGAACAGGTTGAAATTGGGGGACAGGCATATCAACAAGACTGTTAATGTCTAGGGTGCACTTCACAAGGAGAGAGCGTGAATGCACGAGTGTGGCCTTGGTGATGTAGGTAAGGTGAAGTTTGTCTCAGCTGGGTCTAGCAGTGCACTGCTGTAACTCTGTAGCTGCAGATTGAACTTAAGGTTTTTTACAAGCTGATTCATTTGCATCCAGTGAAGAGCATGTGTAGAGGGAGCTCAGGTGGGGGGGCTTTTTGTGCTTAGGTCAATGTTTTTACCCAGGTTATAACCCATGTTAAGAATTTTTGTCCTTGGATAGTGTGTTGCAAGTAGACCAGCACATTTGTAACATACTTTTATTAAGTTGACTTACTCAATAGACATAATATTTAACAGAATTTTATTTTGGCTTAATCAGTGGTGCTATTAAGAAGGAGAGAAGCAGCTTCATTTATGTATATATTTTTTTGCTTTAGAAAATTGCCTTAATTTGTTCATGGTTTGTTCTTTTCTGCTATCGTGTCTGGAGATCCCAAGTTTCTTTTTTCTTTTTTCTTTCCAAAAATACAGTAGCAAATTGCTTCAAGAATTGAGACAGGAAGGAGCTTGCTGTCTTGGCCTTCTTTGTGCTTCTCTGAGCTACGAGGCTGAGAAGATCTTTAAATGGATTTTTAGCAAATTCAGTTCATCCACAAAAGATGAAGTTAAACTTCTTTATTTGTGTGCAACCTACAAAGCACTAGAGACTGTAGGAGAAAAGAAAGCCTTTTCATCTTTAATGCAGGTAAAATACAAGTTTAAACAGGATTTTTAATGATTTTTCCAGTGCAATTCTTGAATGAACTTTTAAACTGGAAGGAACAATACATAATGCTATATTGACATAATAAGTAAATATAATTATGACTGACAGGGAACTTTGACTGAATGGGATTCTTTTGATTCTGATTACATTAGAAAGCACTTTGTAGGATGATATATACTTTGATGCAACTTCTTAGTATTTATACCAGATCCAAGAAGAAGAATCCTGTTGAGACCAAAAATAGTGGAATGGTATAAAACTCCCAACTTTTTATTGCTTTGTGCTACTTCCTATTTACAATTTCTAACTTGAATTGTGAATAGATCTTAAGGGAGTAGGATATGTGCAGACAGAATGTGGTCCCCTTATTCAAGTTTTATTGTCTGTTATTTTGGGTGTAGAACAGCTATGTCCAGGTCTGTGCTGCAATTTAATATTTACTTTACAGAGCCAAAAAGCTTCAGCAGGAGAAATAGGAACTTAAACCAATTAGTTGTTCTGTGGCTAAAGAACTGAAGAAAACAGTGTCCCCAAGCCTTTGACCTGGGTCTGCCATATTTCAAGCAAATGCCCACTTGAAAGGGATTATTTCCATGGGGAATGTGTGATGCTTTTCACATTTTGACTTTGTGCAAAAAGAGTATTGAGTTGTTTGTTGTTTGAATCAAAGTAGTTTGCTGTGTGTTCAACACTGACCAGATCTCACATGTTGTTTTGATGAAGGGAAATGCCTAATGGCTTTGCTTTACTTTTTAGCTTGTAATGACCAGCCTGCAGTCCATCCTAGAAAATGTTGATACACCAGAGTTACTGTGCAAGTGTGTCAAGTGCATCCTTTTGGTGTCTCGATGCTACCCGCACATTTTCAGCACCAATTTTAGGGTAAGCTTACTTTGCACTCTGTATTTTCTTTCTTGAACAGAAATGCCAGTGCAGCAAATGGGCCAATTAATCTGTTTTGACAATTGCTTTCTAGGACACAGTGGACATACTGGTTGGGTGGCACATCGATCACACTCAGAAACCGTCACTGACACAACAGGTGTCTGGTGAGTTTGGCCAGAGCCGCTCATGTAGTTTGTTCTGGTTTCAGATGGTGTGGGTTTACTTACACAGGGCTGGTTCCACTAATGTGGAAGTTGACACAAAACCAAACTGAGTTTCTGGCTATGTAACAAGAGACTTTTTCCTAACTTTTTGGTAAATTTGCATTTGCCATTTTATGCTAAATCTGGAAAAATGGGATGCTTTAATCAGGATCCATTTAAACAACAGTAATTTTGTGCAACTTTATGACAATTTTTAATGAATTTATAGGTCTTAATATGTTCTCTGTGAAAGGATATATTTTCTCCTAAGTATTTCTATAAGATCTTTGTATTAAAAACACTGTACTGGCATTTAAAAGATGGGGAAACTTTTCTATAGCTGTAGCAGCTGTCTTGGAAGTTATTCACAGCAAGTCTGTTATGTTTCTTGTGTCATGGTTCTAGATTCTATCCTTAACATTTAACTGCCATGGGGCAGGACTGAACCATAAAATTAATTTTTCAGAAGGACAAAAGAGGGAAATACTATTTATATTTATTTTAAAAGCAAGCTATGTTGAATTTTTCATGCAGATAGCCTTCTTTTACCCGAGTAACTTTTCCCTCAGCAGTATGCAACTAAAATTTAATGTTTGTATGTTACCTTGTTCCCCTGTATTAATTGGCCTGGTGTTTTTATACAGGATGGCTGCAGAGCTTGGAGCCCTTTTGGGTGGCCGATCTTACTTTTTCTACCACACTGTTGGGTCAGTTTTTGGAAGATATGGAAGCTTATGCTGAGGTAACAAGACTTTATGGTATATACAAGCGTTAACTGTTACAGTTTTCCACAGCTGTGGTTCTTGTGGTGGTATTACTTTTGCAGAAAATAAAATTACATGGTTTTCCTGGGGAAAAGAGGACCAAATTATGGAGCATGCTAAATGCATGTACAAAGACCGTTCTGCACAAATCCTTATGAGCTACTTAAGTGGTATCATAGCCAGGCTTTCAGCCATTGCTGATTGAGAATCATGTTGTAATAAAACTAAAAACAATTGACCAAACGGGAATGTCTGTCTTCATATTTAAAGAGCTGCAGTGAAGACATGGGCTTTCCTTGGTGTTTTCTTTAATTGTCCAACTTCAGAGTTTTTTCAGAAGTAGTGACTGTTGGGGGAGAGAGTGGATCTTAATGTTTCTGTAGACTAATAATAAACCTGTCTTCTTTTAAAATAAAGTAACAGATGATATTGTGCAGGAAATAATGTAGCAGGAACTGATAGAAAACTGAATTGTATTAATTTAACATACTTTGAGTTTGTAACCTTTGTTTAGTTAACAGGGCATAGAGTTTATGTGACGATGCCATTAAAGGTAGAGGTTTGAGGGGAGTGTTGCCTTCTAAGGTGTATGTGCTCATATGTATGTGTGCCTCTAGCTAGATTATAGTGTGTTGTATATATTAACCTGCAGACCCTATAGGTAAAATTGTACTTTGAGCAGAATCTGTTTCACTCCAAGCAGATTCAGTAATTTGATCAGTGTATTTACATGTACACCAGGGCTTCTGACGGTGCAGCTTCACAGGCCAGGATTCACAGAACAGTGCAGGAAGTCACTGCTTATCAACTTGTCTGCTGAACTGGTCAATGTGTGTATTCTTAGTCACGGAAGAGTTTTAAGATAACACGGGGTAACTTAAGTCATGGTGGTTCCAGCTAGTGTGTCTTTATCTCACAGTGGGACAGACTAAGGCTACATCTATGCTAATGAGATCAGCACTTCTGGGAATGTTCCCAGGCACTGGTGCCAGCTGGCATGGAGTAGTGTGTTAGTAAACTCCTGGTCTCCAGGTCAACGTAGCTGCACGTAAACAGTGTGATGGGAATGGCCAGGCCAACATCGACTCCAGTTTGTGGATGGGAATTTTCTGGAAGAGTGGTAAATGTGCACAGACAACTGTTCTAACAGTGCAGCAATATGCATGATCATGTTCCAGGGAGCAGGAACTCCATAAGCCTCTGGTTTAATTCATAAGATATAGTCAGAGTACTCTGTTTCGGTGCCTAAAGTAATGAGCAGCATCTCATTACTGCTCTGTGACTTTATGGTCATCATGTGCTTAATCCCACCTGTGTATATATGTGTAGTTGAGGTACTGGAGAAATACATCCGTAATCAGATAGCGTGGTTTAATGTCTGGAAAATCAGTGATGATGTGTTTTCAATCTCATATTTTGATCTTCTATCCACGTGTAACTGTTAATGATGTGCACTGATCCATAAAACTTGTATGCTGTAGGACCTCAGCCATGTGGCTTCTGGGGAATCAGTAGATGAGGATATTCCTCCTCCCTCAGTGTCGCTGCCCAAACTGGCTGCACTTCTTCGGGTGTTCAGTACCGTGGTGAGGAGCATTGGGGAGCGCTTCAGCCCCATTAGAGGACCACCAATTACAGAAGCTTATGTAACTGATGTAAGAACTCAAGTTTTTCTTTGTATTTCTTTGTTGCTGACGTGATTTATCGCCATATAACGATGCTATTCATTGTTGGGTTTATGTAGGTTTTATGGATTTTACATGAATATGCATATTCTCAGCTTCGAGTAAATCTGTTTTCTCAAATATGCTACAATAATTTTATATAGATTGTGATAGTGGCACATGGGAATCACGTAGCAGAAATGAACTTTTTTAGGCTTTTCAACTTCACGTGGCTCAGTTTGTATTGTTTTCTGTCTCTGAAACCATGGTGTTATTTATTCAGATAACTATGATGCTATAAAAACTTGAATTCAAATTATGACCTTGATTTTATAAAATGTGAGGGGTTTATTCGTACTGAAATTGTATCTCTCAAATCTGATAGCAAACTCCTCTTGTTCTTATAGTACAGGATGGTGTAAACTCATAATAAATATTATATAATATGCTAAGTAGCTGCTGTAGTTCTGTAACAGGGAGTGGGAGATACATAAAAATACCTGTAGTCAAAATCTTACTGTTGATGCATGAGGTGCACAGCTGGAATTTATGTCCTTGCAGAATTTTGTGAGGGACAAAACTTCTTGGATAAATAAATATATGTATTTCCCAGTTAAAGACAAGACAGTTATGTAACTTCTGTCTTCCTCTGCAGAGGATTCTTGTGATGAAACTAGTCTATCTCAAGGAAACTCAAACTAGTTTCTTTTACAAGAGGACTTCTGTTGGAACTGAGCAGAATTGTGCATAATGAATTTAGGTCTCATAGGTCTTCAACTGAATTGGAAACCAAGCAATTGGAAGTTTGTTTTTTTTCTTACACTTCTGAAGTGTAATGCTGTGATGTGCATTATTCAGAATAGAACTGACCAAGTTGCAGAGTAGTTGGTTGGACAGGATATTAAATGGATGTGAATACAATTAAATAGCATCTCTTTTTAATGGAGTTTAATTCAGTTATGGTTTTAATTTTCCAGGTTCTGTACAGAGTAATGAGATGTGTGACTGCAGCAAACCAAGTATTCTTTTCTGAAGCAGTACTTACAGCTGCCAACGAATGTGTTGGGGTGTTACTTGGCAGCCTGGATCCAAGTATGACCATACACTGTGACATGGTCATCACATATGGATTAGATCAAATGGAAAATTGTCAGACTTGTGGCACTGATTATGTCATTTCAGTCCTGAATCTGTTGACACTGGTTTGTACATATTTTTATTATTGTGGGGTTTTTGCATTGAAAAATATTATCTTCTAAGCTACCTTCCTTTTTTTGAGTGTGTATTAGATAAATATTTTCAACTCTTCCTGATCATAAGCAAGAAGTTCCTCTTATAAATGCCATTTTTCTGTATAGTTTGTGCTGCTGGGTTGTTTAAGCATTTGGCTTGTTGATGAAGTGGCATTTATTATTATTTTAGCCTGAGTATTTTTGTTTTCTGGTGGTTTTTGTTTTTTGGTTGGTTTTTTTTTTTTTTGCTGTTGTTCTTGTTTTGGGTGGGTTTTCCCTTGTTTTTCTTCTCGTTTCTGGCTTGACTGTTGGACAGTGCAGTTCTCTGGCCTTTGCAGTTGTTAACACCGCCTGATGAATTTCAGAATTGTAGTACTTCATATGTTCTGTTTATCTAATTATGCCATGACTTGGAAAGTCAGACTTCTTCAAAATAGCACTTAATGTGTAGGCCACAACACTTAGTAACTGAAAGTTTCCTGCTGAGAAACTTTTTTCTAGATACAGAGTATACAAACTAGAAAAACAGTATTTTAATGAATCTTTACCTGATTTTTTAAATTATATTATGAAAGATATTTATAATTTTGTTTTTCATCCCCAGATTGTTGAACAAATAAATACAAAACTACCATCATCATTTGTAGAGAAATTATTTATACCAGAGTCTAAACTACTTGTTCTTCGTTATCATAAGGAGAAAGAGGTAAGAGGAAGTGCCTTCTACAGGTATATGACAACAGCCTTCATGACTTTCCTAGAATGTTAAGCTGTAAAACTTTGTTCATCTTAAATATATTTTTTAATCTGTGTGTCTATGAAGATATAGGCAGATATAGCTAGTTCTTGGTTTTAGCTTTTAGATTTGATAAGGAGTGGGTAAGTTTGCCATCATTCTTGATAGAGAAGTCCTTGGTTGACCTGGCTTTTTGATACTCAGCGTGTTACGTGGATGATCAAGAAAGTAATTAATAGGTACTCTAAGTAAGAGGTACTTAATTACAGAAAGCTGAAAACAGGTATGTGCATCAGACCAGGCTATTAACGAAGAGTAATTTTAAATTCTTTATTCCTGATCGGTATATTTTATGATGTTGCTCTAATCAGTTATTACTGTAATTTTATTCCCAAGGTTGTTGCAGCAGCCCTTGCTGTATACCAAGCTGTATTGAGCCTGAAGAACATTCCTGTTTTGGAGACTGCTTACAGGTTGATTCTAGGAGAAATGACCTGTGCTCTAAATAGTCTTCTCCATAGTTTACACCTTCCTGAGGCCTGTTCTGAAATCCAGCATGACTCTTTCAAGAAGCTTATATCCAATGTGGATAATGCCAAGTTTGTTGTTATATTTGACCTCAGTGCTCTAAGTACTATTGGAAATGCTAAAAACTCATTAATTGGGGTGAGTAAGAACGCTACAGACTGTGCAATAAGCGTAAAAAGTACTTTATTACTCAAAATACACTCTATTGTATTACAGCAGTAGGGTACATACAAATAATTAAAATGATCATATTTGTCTTCTAATTTGTTATAGAAAAACTTGCAGTATTAGAACTTAAGGAAAACGTAATCGGTGGATTGTATCTCTAGTTGGTGAATAACAGAAAGCGGTTTCTAGGGAAGAGCATCTTACAAGGTTATTAATGGATTGATTCTAAGATTATCATAGTAATTGCTTTTGAAAAATCAAGACAGGTAAAAGCAGATAGCGTTTCCTTTGGTAGTATATTAGCCATGTGAAAACACTTTTTCCAGATCTTTCCAAATCTTTCCAATCTTTCCATGAACTGCTTTTAACGACTGTTTAAAAAGGGGAAAGAAAATAGTTACAATTAAGGTCAGAAAATAATAGAATTAAATTATTTCCCATGGGAAAAAGTGCAACATAATTAACGGTATGGAAACTATGCTTAAAAATAGCTCCTATTTATTATGTTTCTTTGCTTATGTTGCAATTGTTTTCTAGATGTGGGCCCTTTCACCGACTGTGTTTGCACTGCTGAGTAAAAATCTGATGATTGTTCATGGTGACATAGCAGTTCACTTCCCTGCTGTCCAGTATGCAGTGCTCTATACATTGTATTCCCACTGTTCCAGGTATGAAGTTTAATAATTCATCAGTATTTTGAGAGCATTAGGATGGACTGATCGGAAAAGAATATGTTGCTGAAGGGATGAATTTAAATAAGATTAAATTACAATCAAACTATTGCCCAGAGATCCAGGATAGTTGATAGGATATAAACAGCAGATGCAGATACGTTTCAGACCTTATTAATACAAAATGGTCAAAGTAAGGGAATATACTATTTAACAGTTATTCTGTACGTGTTTTGGTTTTCACCAAGCATTGGATACCAGACGCTTGAAAACAGGTTACTGGGCTGCATGGACT
Source organism: Lophotriccus pileatus (assembly GCA_035583135.1). NCBI lineage: Eukaryota > Metazoa > Chordata > Aves > Passeriformes > Tyrannidae > Lophotriccus > Lophotriccus pileatus. The sequence continues at coordinate 8,210,698 of JAWWES010000035.1, read as the reverse complement.
GATGTAAAATTGTGGCTTTGTACTTTTGGGCTAGGGATCAAAATACTTGGGTTTTGAAATAGTGTGGTTACTGTGAAGGGTGTACATTGAAATTCTGTTGGGTTTTTTTTTTTTGGTTGTTGTTTTTCCTCCCTCCTGTAAACTTCAAGGAAGTATCCCTAATCTTGGGGTGGGTTTATATTTTGTGGTTTTTCTTGCCTTTTCAGACATGACCATTTCATATCAAGTAGCCTCAGTTCTTCCTCTCCCTCCCTGTTTGATGGAGCAGTTATTAGTACTGTAACCACAGCAACAAAAAAACATTTCTCAATCATACTAAACCTTTTGGGGCTACTGCTTAAGAAGGATAACCTTACTCAAGATACCAGGTAACTTAACATTTTTTTTTTTTTTATGAATAGGGAGGTATTTTTTTATTTCCCAGTAGAATGCCTTAATTTAGAAACCAGGATAATGTTTATCTGTAAAACTTGGGGTAAATTTAACCAATCAAATATTTAGGGGTTTTTAAACTTTAATAATTAAATACCTGTGGGAAAAGTAGCTGCTTGATTTTATACTTGAAAGCCAGAAGAGTTTAAACCATCCTAAGATCTATACAGTAATAGCAGAGCTATCAAACTTTATTGAAAGAGTTTGCTGGCTGGAAGTGTCCTTTTACAATAGTTGCCACCTTGTGTTACCAAAACGCTGTGAAAGCTGGGAACATGTTTCAAGTTATGAAACATCTTGTTTAAAAAATGAGTTACGTTTTAATACTGATCTGTAACGTTTGAAGTTATATTGGAAGGTACCTTTCTGTAACGAATAATACTCTTGTTTTTTGAAGGAAACTACTTACGACGTGGGCTTTGGAAGTGGCCCTTCTGATGAAAAAATCAGAAACATACGCACCGTTATTTTCTCTCCCATCTTTTCATAAGTTCTGTAAAGGACTTTTAGCAAACAGTAAGATACTGCATATTTCTACTTAACTGTCTTTTGCATTTGAAAAATTAAGTACATAGGTGGCCTTATCCTGCTGATAGCAGCAACGGTACTTGTTTTGTTTACTTTGAGGATGCTCCGAGTTTGTTTTGTGCAAAAACTTACACTCTTTATGATTTTTTTTTCAAGTGGATCTCTGGCTGTGACTTTAAACAATTAATTTTCTTACGAGTAAGACTTGATACATCAGTGACATTTTTCATAGATCTATTTCTCAATGAAAAATTTTATCAAAAGCACTAGAACTGTTCCATAATGTGACATGTTTTTGATTTCAAAACCTGTAAACAAAAATATGGGAAGAAATGCTTTTAGTAGCATAATACTAGCATGAGCAGTAATTTCCCAAGGCCAGGAGTTAATAACTTTACCTCAGCGTATTTCAATGAAAAAAAAATATCTATAATGCCAGTGTGTTGAGATCATAGAAGGATTTATCTGTCAGCAGTTAAAACAGGCCCATAAGTTGTTACTGAAACTGGTAGCACAACTGACTTTTTCTTACTAACCACCTACTTTTACTGTTATAGTAAAACCAGTAAATGAAATGGAAACTATTACTTAAAGTCTGTGTCTCCTTTTACTGACTGTACTGTAAAAATGTCATTAGATGCTGTGCCACGACCAGAGTAATGCAGGAGCTATCTAATTCCAGCAAGAATAACTTCTTTTTCTTTCAACTCCTTAATTCAGCACTTCTGGAAGATGTGAACATTTGTCTTCAAGCATGTAGTAGCCTCCATGCCCTGTCTTCATCCCTTCCAGATGACCTTTTACAAAGGTACATGCACAGAATTCTGTATGTCATTTGAATTATGCTGTCAGTGGAGATCTTACCACCTTCCTTTTTGCTGTTGCAGGTGTGTTGATGTGTGTCGTGTTCAACTCGTACATAGCGGTGCTCGTGTAAGACAAGCTTTTGGGAAACTTCTGAAGTCAATTCCTTTAGATGTTGTGTTGAGGTAAGTTTTGAACTTTAACATAAAGTATGATTTAGTTTCTTCAGTGACAGTTATCTGAAGAATAATGCCAGTGCATTGTCATTATACTCTCTTAATTGAAAATCAAAAAGTGTGAAGTGTCCTGCTCTCTTTCACTTTTTTGAGGTTTAAGAACAGTAGATAGTAGCAAAGCAATTAGCAAACTTGATAAGCTATGTATCACTTCTTGAAGCAAATATGAATACTTGTAAGATCCTTGTTATTCAGAGCTTCAGCAATACTGTGTCCTGCAATTTGACCGAAAACCTGAACTCTGAAGGCACCTTGCCTTAATACCAAAGCATATTCTTGTTTCCAGTCATTGCGTGATGTGTGTCTGTGTAACTCTTTTACACACCTTTTGGGTTTATTCAAGTACATTATAGCATGGGTTGTTTCCCCCTCTTCCTGCAGTAACCGTACCCACACAGAAATACAAGAAATTTCGTTGGCTATAAGAAGTCATATGAGCAAATCTCCGAGTAATACATTCCACCCACAGGATTTCTCTGATGTCATCAGTTTTATTTTGTATGGAAACCTCCACCGAACTGGGTAAGAACTTCTTGTAGAACTGAAATCCATAAATGTTGAATTTGTAGTAAACAATTCTGAGTTATGTTTACTTTAGAATTTGTAATTATCTTTAGAAATTACATTGCTTTACTTTCAGACTTTTTTTGAGTATTTATAAATATCTTAAATACACACCTTTTGGCACATTTGCCTGTGTACATTGTTGATTGGAAATAATTTTGTGAGAGGTTTGAGAGCGATAAGGAGCTGAAGTGTGTGTAGTATAAACTTTTTACCACGTGAACTTGTCTTAATTGTAGTGATGTTTTCTTTCAGGAAGGATAATTGGTTAGAAAGGTTGTTCTATAGCTGTCAAAGACTAGATAAGAGAGATCAGCCAACCATCCCTCGGAACCTGTTGAAGACTGATGCTGTGCTCTGGCAATGGGCTGTTTGGGAAGCAGCTCAGTTCACTGTTCTTTCAAAGTTACGAACTCCTCTGGGTAGAGCCCAAGATACATTTCAAACAATTGAAGGTAAAGTGGTTTTAAAAAACCAGTTCATTTTAATGGGATTTTTATAAGGTTGTGAAGCTAAGGTCTTCATGTTCAAGGCAAGAAGCACAATGGCATTATTTTTCAGTGATTACAGATTTTAAAGATGTTGTATAATTACTGTTAATTTTGCTAGATTAGATTAATTTAGATAGATACTGTTTTGAGAGATTTTGAGAACTAGCATTTCATTCCTTTACATGTTTAAAGACAATACTGTCTGGCTATCTGGTAACTCCTTCCCCCCCCCATGTTTTGGTAAAATGTGTAGGTATTATTAGGAACCTTGCAGCCCATACGTTAAACCCTGATCAAGATGTCAACCAGTGGACTACTGCAGACAATGATGAAGGACACAGCAGCAACCAGCTTAGGCTTGTTCTCCTCCTGCAGTATTTGGAGAACTTAGAAAAATTGATGTACAATGCATATGAAGGATGTGCCAATGCCCTGACCTCCCCACCCAAGGTATGTCTGTTTACAGTGCTGATGTTACTCGGAACTTTCTACTGAGCAAATGGTGTTTTCAGGGATGTTCAGTTCTTAACTGTGAAATTTCAGAAGAATTTCTCAAGTGCAAAACGCTCTTCCCGGTTGAAATAAGCTGTTTAATTACCAGACTTTGACATGACAGTGATACATAATTTATAGTCAATTCATCTAAAGACTTTTAGCTTGCCAGTGTGCCTGGCCAGTTGGATGCTACACATGATTCCAGACCATCTGCATTAAGTTTCTTCATCTCTCAGCTGGAGAAAGGAAACCTTCCTGCTTGATTATTATAAAGTACTTATTGTAACTGTTTTGGTTTGTACAGGAGAATGGTGTTGTGGAACTTTTCTTCTGTCTTTAAAGGTTATCAGGACGTTCTTCTATACTAACCGTCAGACATGCCAGGATTGGCTGACGCGGATTAGACTTTCCATCATGAGAGTTGGATTGCTGGCTGGCCAGCCTGCTGTGACAGTCAGGCACGGATTTGACTTACTCACAGAAATGAAAACTAATAATAGTATCTCTCAGGTACTCTCTTTTCAAACTCTGTAGATACTGCAAAAATATTCGTGTTGTATTGTAAAAGAACTAAGCTGCAGCAATCAGTTGTTATTAAACCAAGTGGTAGGTAAAGGAATGTGTTATTTAACATTTTTAAGTCTTAATTCTGTATTGACAAACTTCTAGGGTTGTAGGTTGGCTGAAGATTAGGATGTACTGTACATGTGTGGTCAAATACTACACAGAAATGAGTGCTGTAGTTAATTCACAGATGGAATGGAGCCCTTTCTTAAGTAGAAGGTCCTGGTTAAACCTTATGAAACTGGTGCTGCATTAGTATGAGGCCTTCCCAAGCTTATGGTAGTGTAATGTCTTTGCTTATCTGTGGATATGAGGAGGAAGGGGATTGTATCATGAGGATATCCTTCCTCTGTAAGTAACGCGCGGGCTAAGTACAGGGGTGGGATAAGTGGGTAAAGTGGTTAAAGCCTTCTTGAAAAGGATGAGTAGTTTCTTCAGTACGTGACTTGATTTGCTTAAATATTTTATCAAAGAAGGATTGATAGATACTTGTTTCATTCATGCTCCTTTATGAATTCTCATGTGGGTGTAAACCATCATATAGTGATTGCTAACTGTTGGCATTTGGGCTGTGGTTTCACGCACATAATATCACCTTAGCTCCCCTGCTTTTCCAAAAGCAGTGCAATGGATGGATATGAGGAGCACTTGTAGATACTTGTAATGAAATACTGCTTCACCATTTCCAAGTATTTACCCACATGTGTATATAGCTCTTATTTTATATGGGTCTTGTTAAAAAACGCTTTTGGTTTGCTTTGCTTTTAGGGAAATGAATTGGAAGTGACAATTATGATGCTGGTAGAGGCATTATGTGAGCTTCACTGTCCTGAAGCTATTCAGGGTATCGCTGTCTGGTCTTCTGCTGTAGTTGGGAAAAGTCTGTCCTGGATCAATTCTGTGGCTCAACAAGCAGAAGGGCGGTAAGTTTTCTTGAATAACTGGATGCTGCAAACTGGAAGGTTTTTTCCTTCTTAAGGATAGTTCTATTTCTGAGTCTTTTAAATTGTGGGATGAGTCAAGACTGCTGATCTAATTTCCATGTCAATTAAAGTCACTGTATCTTTTCAGAGATACCTGATGCATCCAGCACTTGTAGGCATTTTAACTGTTAGTTTTAAATAAATTACCAGGATTTGAATATAAATTGTGTTCCCAAATTGTTTTCGTAGTTTTTTGTACACCGCAATGCTGTGTACGTTTCATGTTGTATTTAAGTTTTTCACTGCAAAATAGTATTAATTTAAATATTTTCTGGTGAAGTTTCTGACCCATGTGTTATCTGGATACCTACCTCAGTTTGCCAAGAGAGGGACGTGCTTTGCAGTTTTAGTTCAGCTTTGAAAAAGTGGCTTTTATGTCTGTTGCAGTAGAATCTTTGGATACAGATACAAATAAGTGGGTCATTGTTCCAAATAGGGTGTGCCTTCATTTTGGTGTTTTCCTCTCCTTAAAGGAATGCATCATTTCTTCTGTATGAAACGAAAGAGACACCTGTTATTTACCTTCCATGTGATAATCCCCAAACAAACCCATAACTATTTTTCCTTTTTTTTGGTAAGATTCCTTAAAATCACATGCAGTTTTGTAATTGGTGGGAAGTTTCTCAGAAATGTCAAGTTTAAGGTGTGAATTGTTGCCCTAGAGCCAGTTCTACAATCCTGTAGTAAATTATATGTATTTAGTCAGTATTCAATTCTACTCATTCAGGTAAAAAGAGTGACAGTAAAATATAAAATAAATTTATTTCCTTCTCTCTGTACTTGGCTTGAAGTTGACTTTAAAACTTGAGTGGACAAGCTTTTATCTTATTCTGTAACAGGAAAATTCAGCCAGTAAACTTGTATCCTATGTTAATCCTTTTCTTTTGCTGAAGGTGCCATGAACTTTTTGAGTATTGGGGTAAAGAAATGCTTAAAATATAGTCTATTTACCAAAAAATCCCTTAACCTGGTTCTTCAAAATGCTGACTAAAATATTAAACTGTTTAAGGTTTGAAAAAGCAACTGCGGAATACCAGGAGCACCTGTGTTCCATGACGGGAGTGGATTGCTGTATTACGGGCTTTGACAAGACTGTTCTGAAGTTGGCCAATTCAAACAGTGTGAATAATGCCAGCCCAAAGCATTCTTTGAATGGTCAGTGTTTATTCTTTGTTTTTTAAGAGAAATTCAGTGTTGTAAGTGTATATATGTAAAATGAGAATGTTCAGTGATACAGCCATGGTAGTACACTGGTTACTCACAGGCTTTTAACTAAGACTTGGTTACAGTATTCTGTTTCATCTTGGAGAAAGAACCTTCTTTGTTCTTAATTTAGTTGTTCTGTTTTTTCTGTTTTGATGTTTCTGTACAGATCTGGACTAAAATTTTCCAAAACCTCCTTTTGAAAAGGTTCTCTTTTTTTCCCCCTTAGAAAAAGCGTCAGTGGAAGAATACTGTAGACGTTGTATAACTATTTGAATTTTTTAAAAATTAAATATTTTTCTTGATCAAAGACATAGAAATTAAATTTGAGTAATAGAATTGCTATTTTAAAATGCAAATGTAAGTGTGTCTGTATGTAATTTTTTCATTTCACAGGAGAAACTAGAAAAACTGTCCTGACTAAGCCGAGTGACTCTTCACCTGAAGTTATAAACTACTTGGGTAACAAGGCGTGTGAATGTTACATTTCCATTGCGGACTGGGCTGCTGTTCAGGAGTGGCAAAACATGGTCCACGAATTGAAGAAAAGCAATAGTAATACCTCAATCAACTTGAAAGCAGATTTTAACTACATAAAGTAAGGATATAATACATTTATTCAACAGTACCTTGGAGTTCATTAATTTAAAGCTGAAATACTAAATTGTACAAGGATTTTAGAAAATGTCAGTTTCTAAATAGAGGCATGCAAATAGGAAAGTTGTGTTCTGGGAGGAGTGAAAAGTTGGCAATGATATTTACAGATGAGTGAAGAGGTAATAATTACTTTGCCTCTCCTGGCTGCTGAGGCTTCTTAGTATTCAAGAAAAACATTTTTCATTGAAGGAAAAATATACCAAGTTTATTCTGCTTCTCTCAGAGAAGATGCATCCTTTTGCACAACTTAAATAATAGTAGGAAGTAAAATGCCTTTCAGTGGTACAGTTCTTAAATATTTTAAGTCATTAATTTAATGTAAAAAATATAGAAAGGAAACGGTCTTGGCTGCTTAGTTTTTGTTGTTTTGGTTTTTTTTTTAAAATGGAATTTAGAATTGTAGTTTGTAGTATTTATTTCCTGACCCTTGATATTTGTCTGGTTCATGAACAAATTGGACATTGAATAGTCCTTCAAAGTTTAAGGGTCCTTTTTTTGACAACTTGATTACTTTCCATCCCTGTACTATTGTGGTAAACATTGTAAAATTGTTTTGGCTGAAATCTCTTGACTTGGAAATAAAAGCATAGAAGGAAGCAGTGAAATAAAGTCTTGCAGTTCTGAGAAGGTGCTTCTGTCAGAGAAAGGGGAGATCCTTATTACAGTTGTGCAGTCAGTTCATTTAGGAGGATGAGTGCTTGTCATGGATGTGAAAATGTGTCATTTCTGAGTATTGTTTTTCTAAACTAAACCCACTGTACTTGCGGTACCATTGCAGAGGTCTCGTCATTTTGACGGGTTTAAGTTAGTTTTCAGTCAGATAATTACTGGAAGTAAGACACTATCTAATGAGAACTCCTGTAGAGAATTCCTGAGGGTGAACAGTACTTTGACTTTTATGACCCTGAACGAGCTAAGAGACACTGTAGTAATGAGGATCAAAATAATTCAGCAGAAAGGGGGGATTTCACCTGCTGAATCTTTGTTTCTTTTTTAGTCCAGATACTTGGGCAATTCCTCCTTCAGTGGATAGTAACAAAAATATTGAACACTGGAATATTCTGTATTCTGAGACATCAAGCCTCTCAACTTCTCAATGCTATTTTTTGTGTAGTTCTGTAAAATCTCTAATGCCCAAATTATTTTCTAATTTTCTAATGCAGAACAGTGTGAGGGGGGGAATGTAAAATTTGCTGCCTCAGGCTGTAAGCAGGATAAAACAACAAGCAATATAAATTTGTTTATGACCTGCAAATACTCCAGTATTTCTGCACTCTCGGTTTCATGTAAACTGAGGAGTTGAAACAGTGGCCTCATGAAATTATGCCATGAAACTTTTCTGTGTGTAGATGGGGGAAAAAGTTTTGGGTTTACTTTGACTTCCACACTCTGGTAGAAGAGAATTACATGGCAATAGGAAAAGCTTCACAGCTGGAGAGCTGTTCTTCCCTTTCACTTCAGTAATGAATTTATCCATTTGGTGCAGTACTAGCCTTTTATTGATCTGTGTGAAAATTGGCATTTTTTTGCTTAGAATTCGTTATAAGTGCTCTGGGATTGAGGTTAGTCTTGAGTCTTTGTTTGCTGTATAATATACTTAGCAACTGGAGTAAAATAAAAAATGTGAAAATAAAACTATAAACATTGAATTGCAGATCTTTGAGCAGCTTTGAGTCTGGACAACTTACTGAATGCACTGAACAACTGGAATTATTACCAGGAGAAAATATCAACCTGCTTGCAGGCGGATCCAAAGAAAAAATAGGTATAAATGCATAAATTAACATTACTTAAGATACAAAAGTAAATACTTCTTCATTTATCTATTTCTATAAATGACAGGCTGGAACTTCTGATTGCAGTTTGCTGTGTTCAGTGGACTGACCATAACCTTTTGAATCAAGCTTTAACATGATTGGCAGTGGTCATCCTAAATGTTGATGCAAATGTGTTTTCTGGAATTAATGTGACTGTTTAGAAGTAATCTGTCATGAATTTCTAATATGAATATATATATATCTATTTTGTAAAGTTTTTTTTTTTCCCAAACTTCCTTACTGTCAAAAATGCATTCTCAGATAGTGGAACTTGATAAAATTTGGCAGTTCTAGTTGGTTTCAATTGTTTAATCTCCATGTAGACATGAAGAAGCTCCTTCCTAATATGCTAAGTCCTGATCCAAGAGAACTTCAAAAAGCAGTTGAAGTACAGCTTTTGAGAAGTTCAGTGTGTCTGGCAACAGCTGTAAACCACATAGAACAGGAGCAAAAGTGGCAGTCAATATCTGAGTAAGTTGAAATGTGCTATGAATGAATGTAATACACTGTGAAAACCTGTTCTAGTTTGTGAAACGTAGCTTTGTGTAAAGCTTCAGCATCTGTAGTAGTTTGCTGCCAGTTCTAGTTGTTGTGAATTGTAAGCTTACTGAGGAAAAATAAGATGATGTTTAACTTGGATTTTATGTAGTTGATAAAGTTCTTTGAGCTAGTAAAGTAATCCTGCTTGTCAGTTTATTAATGAAGTATTGTAACTTGTGTGTAAGAGTACAAGATTTTCTTACCATCTTTTTAAAGATCTTGAACTTGGTTTTTCTTCAGTAATTTGGATATCACTATTTACTCTTAGAGTCTAGTTAACAGAAATGACTGTTCTGATCCTTTTATTTCAGAAATCTCGTTAAGTACTTAAAGCAAACATCCCGTATTGCTATTGGGCCTTTGAGGCTTTCTACACTCACTGTGTCTCAGTCTTTACCAGTGTTGAGCACTCTGCAGTTGTACTGTTCTTCTGCTTTGGAAAACACTGTATGCAACAGGCTGACATCAGAGGTATGTCTGTGTTTAGAAGCTAAACTGAGATAATGTCTTTCTCCATGTCACGTAGTGGAGTGTTAAATATAAAACAAATTAATTGTTTTGATAGTTGTTAATCATACTGTAAAAAGACCTTATTTAGTTTACTAATATGCCTTGATCCAAGTTTTTTAAGTTTACATCTCAGTTGGACTTTTCCATAGTTATAAACAGGACAACTCTTTCAGTTACAGTATTTTTGAAGTTTTATTAGAAGTTGCCTTTTAGAACAGTGTTGATATTTCTTCTCTAGATACATTGTAACACTTATTCCTGCAACAGGTGTAATTTAGTTTAAAAGCAACTTGAAATTATTCTAGTAAAAAAAATCACTTCAGCAATTAAAAACTCAGACTCCAACCGGTATGAATGATCTAATTCCTAATCACATTGTTCAGAAAAGAATTCAACTTGATTTTGAGCAAATTCTTAGTGTTGTCCTCTCAAAATCAAGCATAAAATATATCTAGGTTTTATTAGTTAATGACAAAGTGTGTGTCGCTACTAATACAAATAAAAATGTCTCCTCTGCACTAAAAGGGTCTTTGCTTTTAATAAGTGAAAATACATTGTAGTAAAGTTGTCTCTTATGACAAATGTGTAACTTCTTTGCCTCTTCAGGACTGTCTTGTACCTCTCTTCAATGATGCTTTGAGGTCATGCAAACAGCATGATGTGAGGCCGTGGATGCATGCACTGAGGTACACGGTGTACCAAAATCAACTGATGGAAAAACTTAAAGGTATGGAAACCCTCATTTTAGTGTTACGAAAAGTAAATGCAGAATTTGACCTTGAATTGTCTGCTGAAAGCAGCAGCAATGTCTTTCTGTTATTTAGGTGGATTACTTTTTAAAAGCCAAGTTTTGTTCTTTGCTTGTCTTGCTTTACAGCGCATTGTCTCAATTACTACTGTGATATAGACAGTGTTAAAAATGAAAAAAAAGTATTCTCAAGTGTTTAGCAGTTCTGTACTCTCCTAATAACACCTTACTTGCTCATCTCTTTGCACTTCAGGTGCTTTCACTTTTGAACACTTCAACAATATGAATAATGGGTCTTTAAAAACAGTCACGAAAGCCATTTAAATGTGCAGTGTAATAAGAGGTAATAGGAGAAAAGTTCTATCAGGGGACAAGTAAGTTTATTAGCTAAGAAGAATGGTTATAGTGGAAAAAAAAATCTCTTCTGCCCAGCAGATAATCTATGGATATACTTTTTGTTTCAGAGGGGGTGTGAATATTCTAGGCATAAGTTAAATCATCTCAATTTCTGAAGGAGGTGTTAAAAAATAAAAGAACTGAGAAATTTTTTTCTGATGGCCATGTACAGAATACATTGGGTAGAAGTTATCAGATAATCGTTTAATAATTTTATTGACAATGTCTTGCTTCCTTCTTCAGAACCAACAGTCCCAATTAAGAGCCATCTAATGGAACTGGGCTTAACAGCAGCCAAATTTGCTCGGAAGCGAGGAAATATCGCCCTGGCCACACGGCTGCTTGCCCAGTGCAGTGAGGTTCAGCTGGGAAAAACCACCACGGCTCAGGACTTAGTCCAGCACTTCAAAAAGTTGTCTGCACCAGGTCAGATAGATGAAAAATGGGGTCCTGAACTCGATATTGAGAAAACGAAGTTGTTATACACAGCAGGTGAGTGTTTGCTAATTGTGTTGTAGTGGCTTGAGCTGTTTGTCTTTATAACCAGGCTAATTCCCCTGACCTTGAAGAAATCATAATTGGCCAGTATCATTAGGAACTGATTTAATACTATTAACTGTTGTCCCAATCTGAAAGGGTTTTCACAAGTCTTTTCTTACTTATCATTTTTAACTTCAAAAGAGAATTTTCTATGTAAAAATACATTGCTACAAGCTGTATCTGAATACATTGAATTTCAGAAGTGTTTTGAATGATGTTAACACAGTACTGAAGAATTGCCTTTCGTGTTATGCAGGTCAGTCAACACATGCCATGGAAATGCTGAGTTCTTGTGCCATATCTTTCTGCAAATCTGCCAAAGCCGAATATGCAGTTGCTAAATCTATTCTCACACTGGCTAAATGGATTCAAGCAGAATGGAAAGAGATTTCAGGACAGTTGAAACAAGTGTATAGAGCTCGACAGCAGCAGAATCACACTGGTCTATCTACCTTGTCTAAAAACATATATAATTTGATTGATCTCCCAGCTGTTAATACACTAGAAGAAGAATATCCTAGGATTGAAAGTGAATCTACAGGTACATTTCTCCTTCTTTTTTAAATTAGTTATTGATGATTCCATTGAGTGATAGCATCAGTTATATTGATAAAGACTAAGTGCTCCATAACTCGTATTTGTTTTCCTGATACAGATGTAAACAGTGTGTCTTTTCTGCAATAGGTAACTATATACAGTTAAAAAACCCACACACCTTAATATTTCTGTCATATTTCCGTAACACTTTTCTCATTGAAATGATAATGGCCTGAAGAAGATGATATGCATTTATTTTGTATGAGGATATAAATTTTTGTCCCATGTGTGTTTGCTTTCAGCTTGTTTATTTGCTAAAGTTTGAATGAGATCTTTCAGATTAAGCATGGATAGGATTTATGTTTTGAAGGCCCTGATAAGTGTGAAAAAGGACCTGGGTTTTCTCGTGATCTTTAATCTGTGCTTAATCTGAGCACTTCTGCTGTTGCTGCAAGTGTACTCTGACTCCCAATTTTCAGCAGACTTTATTCTTAAATGCTAAGATAAATTCTGTCTTTCTTTAGGCATGGATTTCATAAATAACTTACACATACATAAACAAATAAACACAACCACACTGCCCAGGGTACTTCATAGAATTCTGCTCTCTGAAGCATTGTGCTCTTTTGGAGATCATGAGTTTCTTGCCTCAGTTCCATCTTTCTGCAAAAGAGGAAGCAATTGTAGAGTATAAGCAGTGATGTTTAGCAAATGAAAACTGCTTTGTTTTGCAGCAGTGTCAGAAACGAAAAATAATTTCATCGTGTAAGATTTTACACCCTGAGATACTAACTGTACTGAAAAAATACTACATGCTTATAACGTGTAGGTGTTGCTTTCTGTGTTAAGGAAATTAGAAGTAGGTTTTACACCTTAACTTACATTGCACTATTTCTCCTATCACAGTAAACATTGGAGTTGGAGAACCAGACTTCATCTTGGGCCAGCTGTATCACTTGTCTTCCGTACAGGCCCCTGAAGTAGCCAAGTCTTGGGCAGCCCTGGCTAGCTGGGCTTATAGATGGGGCCGGAAAGTAGTTGATAATGCCAGGTAAATTCATCCTAATGTGTTTAAATTTATGCAGCACAATTAGTTTTCTTGAGATAAACCCTAGCTCTGTATTTATGATTACTGTTGTTTGTGGCCTGAAGTTGCATTTGAGCAGATAAATGAATATTCTCTTGATTTACTTGCCCTCTGTAAAAAGCAGCTAGTTTAATTCTGAGATAAAGATGGTTTCTTCCTTCAAGGAATTCTATATGTACAGCCTTAATGGCTTCAGTATCTCTAGAAATACCCATGTAACGGATCAATAATTCATTAACTGTTACAGTCAGGGAGAAGGTGTTCGTCTGCTGCCCCGGGAAAAATCTGAGGTTCAGAATTTGCTTCCAGACAACATTGCAGAGGAAGATAAGGAGAAAATCTATGGGATTCTTGGGCAGGCAGTGTGTCGTCCAGCCGGGATTCAAGTGAGTGTAAATTTGCTCGCTTAAAAAATGTTCAGCTTCAGTGTAAACCTTATTTTTCCTTATTTCTGTGATTCATTTGAACTCTTCTAAGTGTCTTAAAATTCAGACAGTACAAGAAACTATCTGTTAGGTAAGTGGTAGCACATCTGCTGTATGAACTATGGTAATGTGATCAACTAATGCAGTTGCATGAGTTGCATAGACAAAAACTGGATTAGGAACTAACATTGCTTGTAGAAATTGTTGGATGACTTAATCAAACCTGTTTTTTCTTTTTTTCCATTTAGGATGAAGATATGACTCTACAAATCACTGAAAATGAGGACAATGAAGAAGATGATATGGTGGATGTGATATGGCGTCAATTATTAACAAGTTGTCCCTGGCTTTCAGATCTAGATGAAAATGCAACAGAAGGGTTAATTAAAGTGTGGAGGAAAGTTGTAGACAGAATCTTCAGTCTCTATAAGCTCTCCTGCAGTGCATATTTTACTTTCCTCAAACTCAATGCTGGTCAGGTTAGTGTTCATGCAGATAAGAAAATCCAGTTAGAAACTCTTCTAAATGATGGCATGAGCTAAATACTTAACTTAGAAAGTATTTCTTTGTTTCAAGGTTCCACTTGATGAAGAAGATCCCAGACTGCACTTAAGAAACACCTCTGAGCAAAGCACTGATGATGTTATTGTAATGGCAACCCTAAGACTGTTACGATTGCTTGTGAAACATGCTGGGGAACTTAGACAGTATCTAGAGCATGGGCTAGAAACTACACCTACTGCTCCTTGGAGAGGTAAATAGATGGTATCTAGTCGTTAAAATCAATTTTGATGCATTTTCTCTGAATGAAGAAAGCTGTTTGTTGCACTTTGATAAAATTTTTATTTAAGCATCATAGAAAGAGAGCCTGTCTTTTACTAAATAATGTAACTAAAGATATTCAGGTCTGCCATACATTCTGATCTTAAAGTAGTTAAATAGCACCGAATCTGATCTCCTTTCCGCACCTGAAGACATGGGGAGAAGAAAGGAGATGTAGTTTATGAATTATTACATTGTATTACCACCTTAAACAAATGGGGTGGGTTTTTTCCTAACTACAGCTGAGAAAGATGTGTGACTAAAGCCAGATGTCTCCAAAGTAGTTGTTTGTTACTACACTGCTGGTTCTGGTTGTTCAGGGACTTTCCCTCAAAAGGTTATGGACTTAGTGTGGAAGGCAGCAGAAGAGGAGGCCAACTAATGTAAAATTGCACTTTCTTTTGGACTTTATTTTTTCTCACAAGTCAAAGAAAGACATGTTTTTAAAACTCAAATAAAATTCTGCCTCATTTGTCAGCACACTTTCTTTTCCTCCCCATGCAGGTATTATACCCCAGCTTTTCTCCCGCCTGAATCACCCAGAAGTGTATGTTCGTCAGAGTATTTGCAACTTACTGTGTCGAGTGGCTCAAGATTCTCCTCATCTCATACTCTATCCTGCAATAGTGGGAACCATTTCACTTAGCAGTGAATCCCAGACTGCAGGTATGGAGATAAAAACAAGCATTCAAATAAACTGGAGCTAATACGTTTTTATTTCCTGGATAAAATGATGCTGAGGGTTTTTTTAACTCAGTAACTCTGATACTTTGTATCTTAAGAATATTTTTGTAATAGGACCTCACTGATACCTTTCATCCAATTTGCCAGTGTGACAAATAAGACTTTCAATTTTGCATATTTTTTTGTATACTTTGCCAGTAGTTCATGTGTAATATGGGGACCTGATGCTAGGTGAAGTATGGAGTGATATATCTTAGTGTAGCTAATACTTTAACATCTCTCTTTAATTTAGGGAACAAGCTGCCTTCAGCCATCCCTACTTTGCTGGGTAATATTCAAGGAGAAGAACTGTTGGGTGGTGAATGTGATGGAGGGAGCACCCCAGCTTCCCAGGAAAGTAGTAAAGATGATACAAAAGCTGGATTAAATGAAGATCAAGCAATGATGCAAGATTGCTACAGTAAAATTGTGGAGAAGCTCTCTGCTGCAAATCCAACAATGGTATTGCAGGTGAATAATTCAGATGAACACTGTTTGGGTACCTGAACCACAAAATATGGAATTTGTATGTCTTGGGGGTTGCACTACTGAAAGTTTGGTGTTTCTTTGGTGTTTCTTTGTTTTAGACTGTCATCTTTTTTCACCTTGTTCTCCTACAAAAATGAGTGTGAATACTAGCTCTCTTAAAAGAAGTGAATCTTGTTTTATACAGGTTCAGATGCTGGTGGCTGAGCTGCGCAGAGTTACAGTTCTTTGGGATGAGCTTTGGTTGGGGGTTTTGCTGCAGCAGCACATGTATGTCCTCAGACGGATTCAGCAACTGGAAGATGAAGTCAAGAGGGTCCAAAACAACAACACTCTCCGGAAGTATGTCTTTTTCAGTAATTCAAATGACAACAGAACTATTCTTGGGGAGCATACAGTCAAACCAACCAGCAGTGGTATTGCTCCTGAGTTCATACTATGCCAGTTGCTGCTTTGTAAGCCTGCAGCTTTATTTCAAGAACATTTTGATGTTACAGCTTGTTCTCTAATCAAATGAGAAACAGCAACAGTCTACCTGTAAATCCATGTTGGGATTTCTTTAGTATTAATATGTTAAACCTAATGCATATTAAGTTGGGGATTATAAGATCCTATAGTTCTTGATTTCTAGTCAGATGAAATGAGGACAAACATGTTGAAGGGTGTAATCTATTTAGAGGTTACTGTAAATACAGATGTTTGAAGTAAACAGAATGTTTTAATCTGCTTTTAGTTTTCAGAGTTGAGCAGGTCTTTTTTTCTCCCTCACCTGGGTTCTCCTGTGAATGGAGTAGTGGAAGAGGAGATCTATTCACTGGGCACCTGGCTAGTGTTAAGAAGGCCTCTTGAATCCTTTTGTCAGGACTAACATGGAGTGGGGAGAACAAAATGATCTGAATCTCTCTTCCTCTTCTTTATAGTGTGGTACATCCTCAGGAAGTAGTAGTAAAGAGCTCTTTTCTTAAAGGCAACCGGTTGTTTAGAGTAGTTTCTGCTCAGAGCTTCTCATCAGTTTCCAATGATGAAGAACTCAGTTCAAATGTTTCATTAAAAAAAAAAAAGTGTGGTTCTGAGGAGCACTGCATTCAATGTGGAATGAAATACTCTTCCTTTTAATATGATCATCCTTGAAGACCTCAATTTAGAGATGTAATGATTTTCGTGAATTCCTCAGTGTCTCATTTGCCATTTTACTTTAATGCTCTGATGATGAGGTAACTTGGTTTTATGGCGTTAAGAAGAAATTTTGGTGTGGTTTTCTTATACCAGAGAGGAGAAAATCGCAATCATGCGTGAGAAGCACACAGCTCTGATGAAGCCCATCGTGTTTGCTTTGGAACATGTGCGGAGCATCACTGCAGCTCCTGCGGAAACTCCTCATGAGAAGTGGTTTCAGGATAACTATGGAGATGCAATTGAAAATGCACTAGAGAAACTTAAGAATCCTTTGAATCCTGCTAAACCTGGAAGCAGCTGGCTCCCATTTAAGGAGGTATTATATGCACAGATGAAGAGCACAATGTAGAAACTTTCTGCTCTTGCTGCACCTTTTGCTTGACCCTCTCCTTCTCTTGCTCTCTTGCCATATCAGAATTGCAGCCTGAAACTTTGTCTTCTCAGCGCAGGCACCCTGGACACTAAAGCACAGTAATTTTTGCTTTTAGCAAGTCCTGTTGACTGTCTGTTATTGCATTTTTATCCAGTGAAATTATGTTGTTTTTCAAATCTTTCATCTTCTGCTGTCTGGGATGCTGTTAGTTGTGGGTGCAGAAGGCTTTATTTTTTTTTAAATACCATTTTTCTGAAAGTATGCCATTTGAGTTTAGCAGATTTAAATTTTAACAAGTTAATTCTCTGGTTATCTAAACATGTTCCTCAGGCTACACAACGACTTTCAAATGATCAACCCTTCACGGGGTACTTCGTCAATTATGTCACCTTGTCTTAGTTTTTTGTGGGTCAAGAGAAACAAAATATTCACTCAGTTATCCAGAGCCAATCTGGTAGTTTTTAAAAGTCTTGCTAGACAGAACCAAGGTTTTACACAAATACTGTACTTTTCCTTGTACTTCCCCTTCTGCTTTGCGGAACAACATGCAGATCCATAAACAGGAGGTTGCTGAATGCTGCTGTCTTTAACCACAACTCAAATATTTATAATGCAGAAGCAAACCTCTGGAGGAGCATGATTTGTTATGACTTCGGTGCTTATCACTACACAGGCTGTATTTGCTGCATAAAGGATGCCTGTTAGTTTTTTGTCATTTTCATTTTAAACTGTATCTGGATCAACAGGGTGGAAGGGAATGTAAGAAAAATCTCTGTGCTTTCTGGAAATGACCACCATTAAGTCTGGTTTGGTGGTGGTTTTGTTCTTTAATGCTGTGAAGGTGAACCTCTCCCTAAAAGAATAAAATTTGTTTGGAATAGGTTATGCTGAGTTTGCAGCAAAGAGCACAGAAGCGGGCCAGTTACCTCTTACGACTTGAAGAAATCAGTCCTTGGTTGGCTGCCATGATGAACACTGAAATAGCACTTCCTGGAGAAGTATCTACCAGGGACACAGTCACAATTCACAGTGTGGGCAGCACCATCACAATCCTGCCTACCAAAACCAAACCCAAAAAGCTACTTTTCCTGGGTTCAGATGGGAAGAACTATCCCTACTTGTTCAAAGGTAAGTAATTGCATTTTTCTCATACAGGGCACTGTCTCTTGTTGTAAATTAGACTGTCTTAAAGGCAGGAAGACTGCACGGTGCAACTTCTGTTTTATCTGCCTGAATGATAATAAGAAAGAGGAGTTTGAAGCATTTGCTCTTTGTATCTTTTCTACCTCTCATTTCACCAAACATTTTCAAGGAATTTTGCCTTGTGAAGCTGTAAGTCTGGGGTGTTTCAAATCCCTTCTTTATAAGGCTTTCATCAGAAGCAGTGTCCTTCTTGCATGTTGATTGGATTAGCTGGATGCAATTTTTCAGAAGCTTAAGGTAGCACCTAAAAGAGAATTTCAGAGACTTCTTGCCTTCCCTGGAAGGGAAAGGTCTGTTTGTTATGTTAGTAACTGTTGCGTGTACCTCTGACAGAGTGGGCTGGCATAAACTGGTGATCCTAGTAGGTAAATGCCATGTAAGTATTTAGATTTAGGCTGAACAACTCATGCTTAATTTACATAATTTAGAAAGATATTCATAGTCTGAAAGTAGCTTAAAAATACTAAATTTTGGGCTCTAGGAGAAGACTTTTTTTTTTAGCCTCTAGAAGCTAAATTTTAAACCAATTTGTTGCAGGCTTGGAAGACTTGCATCTAGATGAAAGAATCATGCAGTTCTTATCAATTGTGAACACCATGTTTGCTACTATTAACCGCCAAGAGACACCACGGTTCCATGCAAGGCACTACTCCGTGACACCGCTGGGAACCAGGTCAGGCTTGATCCAGTGGGTGGATGGAGCTACACCTTTGTTTGGTCTCTACAAGCGCTGGCAACAGCGAGAAGCTGCTTTACAAGCACAAAAGGTAACTACTGTGGTTTTGTAACTACAACAAGTCGGAAGAGGAACATCTATTTTGATTGCTTTGCAGCTCTAAAACACGTAGTCTTAAAAGGAATGCGTTTTGTTCATAATAATGAGGAATGGTTCTGTATTTATATCTCTTGGTATTTCACCAGAAGTCAGTGCAATTGCATATATGTCTTTATATATAATTACGGTGTGTAACATGAATTTGCTGTAATTCAAAGAGAATTGTTCTCTACAAATAGAATTAATCCTTGGTTAAAATTATTTTAGTTCCGTATCTTGTTTTTTCCTCCTCATTTAATTTTAAAAACAGATTTTACAATTATATTTTTGAGATTTACTCTGGTAAGAGTAGAGTTAGGCCAAAACAATGTGTTTTGATTTTATAGAGACTTTAACTATTGAATTTTGAAAGAATTCTCTGAGTTGTAAAAATCATCCTCAATAGAGGCGTTAATTTCATATTTCATTCTTGCCAAAACTGAATTTGGGATGCTTTTGTGTGGTAATGAGTTGTAATACATAAACTACTCTTTTTACCTCTTCTAGGCTCAGGACTCTTACCAGAGTCCTCAGAATCCTGGAATAGTGCCTAGACCCAGTGAACTTTACTACAGTAAAATTGGACCTGCTTTAAAGGCAGTTGGGCTTAGTCTTGACGTGTCACGTCGTGACTGGCCCTTGAATGTCATGAGGGCTGTTCTGGAAGAACTAATGGAAGCAACTCCCCCAAATCTCCTTGCTAAGGAGCTCTGGTCATCATGTACCACACCAGATGAATGGTGGAGGGTTACACAGGTGAGTTATGACAACTATATTTTACCTTTGAGAGGCTGTGGTTTTAATGGGATGAGGGGCAACAAATGACCAAGATGTGT
Source organism: Lophotriccus pileatus (assembly GCA_035583135.1). Classification (NCBI taxonomy): domain Eukaryota; kingdom Metazoa; phylum Chordata; class Aves; order Passeriformes; family Tyrannidae; genus Lophotriccus; species Lophotriccus pileatus. The sequence continues at coordinate 8,190,708 of JAWWES010000035.1, read as the reverse complement.
GCAAGCAGTGATACTTGTGAGTTTGGAGAGCTAGCACTGCTGATGTTGGATGTAACAGGAAATGGTGGCAGTTGTACCATCTGGAATTAAAAAGTGGGTATAGATCCGATTAACTCTACATTATTATATTAGAATTATCAGCCTAAGACATGAAAACTCTTGTAAGATATCATCAAACAACAAATAGAAAACTGCTTGGAATAAGTTGGGTTTGATTTGTCTTACACTTACACTTAAAATACTGTTTTAAGATGGTAGTCAGTCCAATGTGTTGGCGGAGGATTCCCACAAATAATTTTTTCCTGAAACTCTCTTTAAAGTCGTATGCAAGATCCACTGCAGTTATGTCCATGGTTGGCTACATCATTGGTCTTGGAGACAGACATCTGGATAATGTTCTTATAGATATGACTACAGGAGAAGTTGTCCACATAGATTATAATGTTTGCTTTGAAAAAGGTAATTTAAAAAATGCTCTATGTTATTCAAATAAAAGGTTTCCCTTCTTGCTAATTAAAAGAAACAACTTAAATTTTTATCTTCAAGGGAAGAGCCTTAGGGTACCGGAGAAGGTTCCGTTCCGGATGACGCACAATATTGAAACAGCACTTGGAGTTACAGGAGTAGAAGGGGTTTTCAGGCTTTCTTGTGAACAGGTAGGTTAGGAAACTTGAAAACTAAGGGCTAGCACTTGCCAAATATTGTCTTAAAACTTTTCTGTTAAACATTCTTCTGCTGTTTATAAATCCTTCACTTTTTCTGCTGTGATTTTTGTTGGACTTATTTTAGATATATCCTGTGATAGGTATTTAAGAAACATGAGAATGTTACATACTTACATGTCACACATTTGAGTGGTACAGCTGTGATTCGGGGAGAAAGGGGAACTTCTAGCTCTTGATATAAAATGTTATGTTTTTCTGAATCTTTTCTTTGTGATGTTTTGCTTGCCCTCTTTCTTTGGGACTCACCCATGATAACCAGATGTATTTTTATAAAGAAAAATGCTCTGAACAAGGTTCTGAACAAGACACTTTCTTCCTTAAGTGTCTGTGGCTGGTGTACAGAGTTTGTGTGGAGGGTTAGAATGCAGTCATGAGTTTTGGTGACTTCCTGCAGGCTTAGCTCCATTTGCACACACTATGATGTTCTTCCTGTCTCTGTAGTGGTTAAGGATATGTGCAGGATTTTGCATCTAAATTTCCACTGTTCTGTGAGGATAATTTCAAAATTAGAATGAGTGTTTAAAATGTGATGCAGGTCCTTCATATCATGCGCCGTGGGAGAGAGACTTTGCTCACGTTGCTTGAAGCTTTTGTTTATGATCCACTGGTGGACTGGACAGCTGGAGGTGAAGCAGGATTTGCTGGAGCTGTCTATGGTGGTGGTGGCCAGCAGGCTGAAAACAAACAGAGCAAAAGGGAAATGGAAAGAGATATTACACGCAGTCTCTTCTCTTCGAGGGTGGCGGAGATAAAGGTAAGTTTACAACAGTAGTTTTCTATTTTAAAACCAAAGTAGACCTTTTTTACCAAAGTAGACATTTATTTGCATTTGGGGGCTGGTGGAAGATATGGTAATTTATTAGAAACAGTTTACAAATTTTATTGAGCTAAATTGAGTTTGTATTAAGGGAAGTGCTTATATTAAACTTGCAAGTATTTAATTTTCAATTTCTGCATGCTTACTTCTAAAACATGTTTTGATGTTTTGGCTGCATCTGGGCTAAGGGAATAAAAATAGATGTTTAGAGAGCAATCTAAAGAATGGCTGTGAAGATTTAGCACTGTAGCACTGGAAGCAGTCCTAAATGAACAGCGTCAAGGAAGGATTAAGTTCTGCCATATCTTACTTTCTCTTACCTGCTTGTGTTAAGTGCAGTTCTGTAACATCTGTGTCTTGTTTACAGGTTAACTGGTTTAAGAATAGAGATGAAATGCTTGCTGTGCTGCCAAAATTGGACAGTAGCTTAGAAGAGTATCTGAACCTGCAAGAGCAGTTGACAGACATAGAAAAGTTGCAAGGAAAACTACTGGAAGAGATAGAATTTCTGGAAGGTGCAGAAGGGGTGGATCATCCCTCCCACACGCTTCAGCACAGGTACAGAAGAGCCAGGAATTCTGTCAGGAGTCTCACAATTCAATACAGCTGGTGTTTTAGTAATGTACTTAGAGGTTAAATGTTGGAAATGTGAATATATGAGAGGGGTGAATAGCTGGGTAAAAGCTGTTCTGTGCAAGGAGTGACCTGCTTACTGTAAGAAGAATTACTGAGACCATTTTCCTTCTGAATAACCTCATGTATGTCCTGCACCTCATACTTCATCAATATAACCTGTGCTAGTCCAAGCTGATCCTCAAGGCAAGAGAAAGAATGTGCTGAATGTGGTGTTCTATCAGAATAATCCACATAAGGCAGCTACTGATAAATAGCACAAACATCTTTTCATCTAAATCTCTAAGTTATTTTTGAAATTGATGATGGATTTCAGAATTGCATGAATATGCACATGCATTAATTATATTGTAGGGAAATAGTTATTAATGTAACATTACTTTTATGTAACTGGTGAGAATATATTTATTTTCTGGTCAAGACAGTAGTTGTATTGTTTGATATGGTTATGTTTTCTATAGCATTAAGTATTTTTTTTTCTCGTAGTACTTACTTAATTCTGTGGCTTCAATAATTTCAGGTATTCTGAGCACACACAGTTGCAGTCTCAACAAAGAGCTGTCCAGGAAGCAATCCAAGTGAAGCTGAATGAGTTTGAGCAGTGGATAACACATTACCAAACTGCTTTCAGTAACTTGGAGGCAACACAACTTGCAAGTCTTCTTCAAGAAATTAGCACACAAATGGATCTAGGTATAAAATTCTATTTGTGGGTCTGTTTTTAATGGTTTGAAAACAATTAGAGTTTAATATCAAGAAGGCATTATGAGTATCGTCTAACTTAAAGGCAAGGATCTGTATGTAATAAATGAAAAGAAAGGCACTTCAAGGCTTCTGTGCCAAGCTGTCTGAAGGAACTTGTCTGTCTGTGCGGGTTTCAGTCTTAGCTGGGCATGAGATGATTCTCTTACCTTGTGCTCAAAATTCTTAATATGAATTCTCCATGCTTCCTTTATCACAAGTAAAAGAATATCCTTAAAAAGGTGTTAGAGCTCAGTATTTGTATGCTATGAAATGTGTCTACTTCAGAGATGCATTTTAAATTTTAACTATCTTCATTAAAAGGTCCTCCAAGTTACGTCCCAGCAACAGCATTTCTGCAAAATGCAGGCCAGGCACATCTAATCAGTCAGTGTGAACAACTGGAAGGAGAAGTTGGTGCCCTTCTCCAGCAGAGAAGATCTGTGTTACGTGGGTGTCTCGAACAACTGCACAACTATGCAACAGTTGCTCTGCAGTATCCAAAAGCTGTGTTTCAGAAGCACCGCATAGAGCAGTGGAAAACCTGGATGGAAGAACTCATTTGTAACATGACAATAGAGCGTTGTCAGGATATCTTTAGGAAGTAAGTCAACAGAATAGTGCATTGTTCAAAAAAAATTTCAAACCATTATCCTAATTTTCTAATGAAAATAAATATTTTTGCAAGGAGAGTATTTTTCTTACACAGCGTGTTTTCCCTGTGCCGTTAGCTAGTACTTGAGAAAAGAAAATTTTGTCATTGCACTTTTGCTGTGCAGGTATGAAATGCAATATGCTCCTCAACCCCCTCCGAGCATGTGCCAGTTCATAACTGCCACGGAAATGACCCTGCAGCGCTATGCGGCTGACATCAACAACAGGCTGATCCGGCAGGTGGAGCGCCTGAAACAGGAGGCCGTCACTGTGCCTGTTTGTGAAGAGCAGCTCAAAGAAATCGAACGGTGCATAAAGGTTTTCCTTCACGAAAACGGAGAGGAGGGCTCGCTGAGCTTGGCCAGTGTCATCATCTCCGCTCTGTGTGCGCTGACAAGGTGAGTTCCCTCTTGTGAGTTTGTGCGAGACAAGGGATATTCAAGTGATGTCATTATGTGAAGAATGCAACGGCAGGCATGTTGTCTTAAGTGTTGTGATTCATCTAGGCGAAATCTGATGATGGAAGGTGCAGCCTCGAGTGCTGGAGAGCAGCTGGTTGATTTGACTTCAAGAGACGGAGCCTGGTTCTTGGAGGAGCTTTGCAGCATGAGTGGGAATGTTACGTGCCTTGTGCAGTTGCTGAAGCAGTGTCATCTTGTACCTCAGGACTTGGATATTCCGAACCCCATTGAAGCATCAGAAGCTGTTCACTTGGCAAATGGAGTCTATATCTCACTTCAGGTGATACTTTTATGTTACCTTTCCCCCCAACATTCAAGACTTCAGCTAAGCCATTTTTAATAGATTCTTCCTTTAAGGGCTAAATGTTTATGATGCTGCTGAGATTTTTTACTTAAATCTTAGTCTTGATTGCTGTATTTGGTTGAGTTGAACAGGCATTTGCTTCTTCTGTTTACATTTTGATTTGATTGAAAGAAACTGTTATGATCTATGCATGACAAATTGTAAAAACTGCTGTCAAGTAACCATGAGGAAGCAGTTAGTATCAGATTTATAGACACACTAGCTTCATGTCTTTCTGGTGCTGTGGAGATAGTTGTTGCTACATTTCTACAAATGTCAAGGCTTTGGGTTTGTACAAGGTCTAGTGTGTTCCTGATTTCTTTAAAGTTAAAAAGCAGACTTTTGACTCTGGACTGACCAGCATCATGTTATATTTTAGATGATGCCTGCTGCAGGGTGGTGTAATACTAAAATGACAAAGATGTTGCATGTGATACTTTTTGAGGGAGGAAAATTTCTTATGTTTTCATATTTATTTCCCAACAGGAATTGAACTCAAACTTCCGACAGATCATTTTTCCTGAAGCACTTAGGTGCTTAATGAAAGGAGAGTATACTTTAGAAAGTATGCTCCATGAATTGGATAATCTTATAGAGCAAACAACTGATGGAGTCCCTTTGCAAACACTGGTTGAATCTCTTCAAGCCTACTTACGAAATGCTGCTATGGGTCTAGAGGAAGAAACACATACTCATTACATTGATGTTGCAAGGTAAATCACCTTTTTTTTTTTTTTTTTTTTTTTTAGTTCAGGTGTGAGAGAATGAAGACTGCAGAATGTTAGTTTGTGTAAATTTATTATTTGATATATGTGTTTTTTTTCCCAAGAATACCCTTAAGCAAAGTGCAGTGTCTGAAGTGCACTGTTTCCTCTGAGTTTGTGTGTTTATCCACCTGCATACACAGAAACATGTCAATTTACACTTACATCTGCTTAAAGCTGACTTATGGTAGTCAGCTTGTTCCAAAATACATTGTTGTGATTTTGCATTTGAAGTTAAAGGATGCTAAAAATAGGAGCTGGTTCATTAGTTTGTGGGAGGAACCTGTGGAAGGGAGAGCTTTGTAACCATGGCACTCTTCTCATCAGGAGGTTTGATGAGTGGCTTTTGCATAATGAGTCAGTGACTTGATTAAAAAAACAAAATGCAAACAAACAAAACTCCAGCCAAACAAAAAGACTTGTGCATCTTGTAATGTGGGACAGTACCTTTGTGGGGAAGGGCTTGGTACAGAACTGAACCAATTCTAGAGCTTCCTTTGAGCCAGTTGTGTTGGCTCCATCAGCAGTACAGCCAAGGTTGTACCCACTGAAAACAATTTACAATTCTCTTAGTTTAGTTTTCTTCTTGGTTTACCTGTTGGCAAGCCTGCTCAGCCTGTTCATTGAGGGTCAAAAGTGACATAAGGGAAGGAGAGGATTAGACCACCCTTCAGGAGCACCCAGCTGTTAAACTGTCTCAGCCATACCCTGAGACCTCACCCTCCACCTTTTTCCCCCACCCTCAATTCAGTTATATATGTGCATGTTATAAAGCCAGTGCTTGGTTTCCAAGGAGGGAAAGGTGATATCTGCCTCTCTAGCTATTCATAACTTTAACATTCTCATAGGAAGTACAGTCTGTATCTTCTACCTGTATTTTCTAGCTATTGTTATAGCTTTGTAGGTGGTCCTCTAATACAGTCTTGTCTTATATGGTATCCTTAGCTGTTCTTGAGACCAGCATTGGAATTCATATGGAAACAGGGCAGGGAGGGTGGAAAAAGCCTGCAAAAATTTCATCTTGTTCAGATGCATCTTAATTCCAATCTGTTCTATCTGCGGGATCAGTCAGCTTAAAAAAAGCCTACTTATTGTGGACTAAGCAAAACCATGTAAACTTTTTCTTTTTTTATTGTGAAGAGTACTTCATGCTCAGTATGGTGAACTGATTCAGCCAAGAAATGGTTCAGTTGATGAAACTCCCAAGATGTCAGCTGGTCAGATGCTTTTGGTAGCTTTTGATGGAATGTTTGCTCAAGTGGAAACTGCATTTGGTTTATTGATTGAAAAGGTATGGATTTGTACTTTTTAGAGTACTCGTGGAGTCAAAAATAGAAAGCTTTTATAAAAGCAAACCTAATTTATTTCCTTTATTTTGCTCAGCTAAACAAGATGGAGATACCTCTTGCTTGGCGTAAGATTGACATAATTAGGGAAGCCCGCAGCACCCAAGTGAACTTCTTTGATGATGACAATAATCGGCAAGTTCTAGAGGAAATTTTCTTTCTGAAGAGACTGCAAACCATTAAAGAATTTTTCAGGCTCTGTGGTACCTTTTCTAAAACACTGTCAGGTAAATAAATGTTACCAGATATTCAGTATGGCTTTATGCACTTCTCATCCTGTTCAGAAGAACATAAAATGGGCACTTCTACTGTAACTTAACCTTGCATATATGGCAAGGATGCAGAAATTCAAAACAAATTCCTGTAATCTGTGTTTATAAGTTGAGTAATATTTTTCTAGGTACTTCAAATATTTTTTGATAACAAAAATACTATTTCTTTCCTTTAAAAGGAATCAGTTCACTTGAAGACCAGAATGCAGTAAATGGACCTGTTCAAATTGTCAACGTGAAAGCCCTTTACAGGAACTCTTGTTTTAGTGAAGATCAAATGGCCAAGCCAATTAAGGCTTTTACAGCAGACTTTGTGAGGCAGCTTTTAATCGGCCTTCCAAATCAGGCTTTGGGACTGACTTTGTGCAGTTTCATCAGCGCTTTGGGTGTCGATATCATCGCTCAGGTAGAGGCTAAAGACTTTGGAGCCGAAAGCAAAGTTTCTGTGGATGACCTGTGCAAGAAAGCTGTGGAGCACAATATCCAGATTGGGAAGTTCTCCCAGTTGGTGATGAACAGGGCGACAGTTCTGGCGAGTTCGTACGACACCGCGTGGAAGAAGCACGACCTGGTGCGGAGGCTTGAGACCAGTATTTCATCTTGCAAGACCAGTCTGCAGAGAGTGCAGCTGCACATTGCCATGTTCCAGGTAAGGTCACAGCCCGGGGTGGTTTGGTTTTGAACTGTGTCTTTGGAAAGTGAGCGTGAGTTACTGTGTCTGAGCTCAACAAAACCTTATGTTTTGTTGAATTAAGTTCTAAAGTATTTTAATGGCCTCTATTTTGGTTTTAAATTATGCTGTAAATATACATTGGAAAAAAGTGTTAGAGCTACCTCCTTTTGAAGGCTAGCTGCTGCTTTATAAGAAGCAAATTTGGCAATGTATAAATTCTTTTTGAGTCAGTATGTGCACTTTTTTTTTCAATAGCCATTAAGTAATTTCTTAGCAAACAGGTTATTCACTGGCTTTCTTATTAGCAGTGCTGTCCCATTCTCCCTCTGTTTTCCAAACAGATTATGGCTTTAAGGGAGGAAACTGCTTAAAATAGCATGCATTGCTGAATGTCATCTTGTATCTTTCCTTCAAAGTTTTAATGCATTAGCTGTGTCCTTGCTCCACTGTTTGCCTCATTAAAAAATATAAATAGCATTATCAATCCTGAAAAATGCTCTTCTGAGGCCTTAGATAAATGCCACTGTATACCTGGAACTGTACACTGGTATCCAGTTGTACTGTAGTGTCAGTGATGTTGATTTTATAGTGGTTTGTTGGTTAAGGGACAGGGTTTCTGTGTGACAGTAAATAAACCATTCTGTAGACTGATGAGCAAAGCTGTCTTGATTTTAATGCATCACAAGTGAATTGTTTCTGAATATTGATGACTTTTCCTTCAGATCAAGAAAATGGGTGTAAATCACTTCTAGTAAGTTAGTGACTGTTTAACGATATGAACATCCAAGCCAGCAAAACATAATTTACAACTACTTTTATAATTGAACGCTCTCTAATGGCTTAGAACTTTGAAGCCATGCTGGTATCATCTGACATGCAGCCCTTTTAAATGCCCTTACTCATAAAATATACCAGAGCACTAGAATTGCTGCTTATGAAGCAAAGTATTTTGTGCTGAGCAATACTGATAACTGAGTATTGCTGTTATCTTCTTAAAGTGGCAGCACGAAGATCTCCTCATCAGTCGCCCACAAGCTATTTCTGTCACTCCTCCACCTCGTTCTGCAATTTTAGCCAGCATGAAAAAGAAGCTTCACACGCTCAGTCAGATTGAAGCTTCCATTGCAACAGTCCAGGTATGACTCTTCTGGGGAGGTTTGTTCATCAGAGTATTGAAATGTGATTCTAACACAAACTTCAAAATCATGTACCACCATCAAATTCTGTTATCTGTCTTGCTGTCTTGCACAAATGTAGGGGTATTTCATTGATCTCTTTCATTATGTCTGATATATACTGTCTCAGTGTTTGGTTTTGCTGTCTCATTGAAAACATTTTCTCTGGAATATCAGTAAATCTTTCTTTCTGAAGGGTGCTCATGCTCCTATTCTTTGTCTGCCTTAGAATTTACTACAATGGTAGTAAATAATTTTACTAGCTAAGTGTCAGAAGCTTCCTTTGTAGATCTGGGCAAATCAATTACTCTGTGTATTAAGGTTTGTGTGCTGTGGCTTGGCTCAGATTTTTAACTTTTCTTGGTGTCAGTATTATAGAATGTTAATTGTTTAAAGTAATGCTTAGCTTCCCAAATGTTAATTTTCTTTTTTAGTTATAAAGGTACTGTTTGTAATAATTTTTTGAATTATTTGCAAAATAATTGAGGGCTCCCATGATTTTATATAATTTATATAATTCTTAGCCTAGAAATGTACTTACTTTTGCTTTTTTTTTTTATGGCAAGTTAAGATCTAGACAGGTGACTTTCCATAACAATCAGATCCAATTGTGATGTGTACTGAAAATAAACCTTTAAACAACATAAACTAACATCTATCAATCATGAATATCACAGTATTTTACATACTAGGGCATAAAAATGTGCTATATATGCATAATTTTTTTTAAAGTTAGGCATGGAATGATATATATCAGTATGGATTGTATATATCTATATATATACATAAGTGGGGTTTGGATATTTTTTTTTCTTCCCCAATACAGGAGAAACTAGCAGCACTTGAAGCAAGTATTGAGCAGCGTTTAAAATGGGCAGGAGGTGCTAATCCTGCACTGGCACCAGTCTTGCAAGATTTTGATGCTACTATTGCTGAAAGAAGAAACCTTGTACTTAAAGAAAGTCAAAGAGCAAGTCAGGTACTGTAGATAAGTACAGTACTATTGACTCTGAGTGTATTCACTCTTCATTTCCACTTGAGATTTATGTAGAAGATATTTTTTTGCTATGCATCTACAGACCAATTATAGATAACCAAATGCTTCTGGGAATCCCACTTGAAAAGCAATATGAATAATCTCTGAGAATTGCCGCAGGGTTGGATGACCCTGAGACGATACAGCTACTGTAACAGAGCAGTATCTGTGTGTTTAAAATTCTCACTTCTCAGGGTGTGAAAAAAATGCAGTTTGTATAACAGGCAGTTGAATTGGAATAATTTATCTCATTCTTGCTTTGATTTTTCAGGTCACTTTCCTTTGCAGTAATATCATTCATTTTGAAAGTTTACGTACTAGAACAGCAGAAGCCTTAAATCTTGATGCTGCATTATTCGAACTTCTCAAACGCTGTCAGCAAATGTGCTCCTTTGCATCCCAGTTCAACAGCTCAGTGTCTGACCTGGAGCTTCGCCTGCTCCACAGAGTGGTAAGCAAAGGTCAAAGCAAAACACTAAACATTATAAAATCCCTGTAAGGAATTCTCAGTTGTGTGTTCCGTTCTAAGTCAGTGTTGTGTGTACCTTCAAATGGGGTGTGGATTGCAGGGTTTGTGCTGTCAGCTGATAAACACTTCACAGTGGCATCTGCACAGTAATTGAATTTTATCTCTGGATACAAATAAAATGTTTCTGTTATTTTTAGGGCACTGGTCTTGAACATCCTATTGGCAGCCCTGAATGGCTCCACTCAGCTCACAAGCAGTTGACCCAGGAAATATCTACCCAGAGAACAGTACAAACAGAAAGAGAACAGCAAATAGAAACAGTTTGTGAAACAATTCAGAATCTGGTGGATAGTATTAAAACTGTGCTCACGGGTCATAACAGACAACTTGGAGATGTCAAACACCTACTGAAAGCTATGGCAAAGGTATGCCTGAAACATCCTCAGATTTATTCCTCAAACCCATGTCAGTACAGTTTAAGAAAGATAACACTTATAGCTATGTGCTTTTTAAAGTATCTAGAAACAGTGAAATGTGTTCATGCATATGGAGTTCAAGACACAGAGTTAATTTTATCTCTAAGAATTCATAAAACTTTCCAACTTTAGGCTAAGCAGGCTTTGGTTGAATTGAACCTTTTCTCTCTATTGGCAGTTGAAATACTTTGTTTATAAATTCTCTTGGTTCTTAATCAGTAAAACATGTTATCATTTTTAAATTTATCTTCTTGAAATATAACTACTGAACATTATGGTTATTAGTAGCCAAATGACAAACTGAGGGGCTGAAAGGGCTAAAAAATCCTCAACTTTATTCTCTTATTTAAAATATAGCAGTTAACCTATTTGCACATCTTTTTTACAGGATGAAGAAGCGGCTTTGGCAGATGGTGAAGATGTTCCCTATGAGAATAGTGTTAGGCAGTTCTTGGGCGAATATAAATCGTGGCAAGATAATATTCAGACAGTTCTGTTTACATTAGTTCAGGTTATGGGTCAAGTCCGCAGTCAGGAACATGTTGAAATGCTGCAGGAAATAACTCCCACCTTGAAAGAACTGAAAACACAGAGCCAGAGGTAAGAAAGTCACCTTGTCTCACGTGAGAAAAGGCATTTTTCTTGTCTGCTTTGACATAGCAGGAACAAATCAGGAGGCACCTACTTGATGGTTGTCTTAGAAAGCAGAAATCTTTTTGCAAAATTTGACTTAATTTTCTTTTTGAGTTTTCAATAAGTCAAGTAGTTGCATGAACATTTATCAATTCCATTATGTTTTCTAGTGTCTACAATAATCTGGTGGGTTTTGCATCACCCTTAGTCACGGATACATCAAATGAATGCTCAAGCCCAACTTCTGCTCCTACATATCAGCCAACCTTTGCTGCAGGTAATACTTGAACAAGTGCAAACATGAAACCACCAGGAATTGATATTAGAGAGGGGATCATAGCTCTTACTAAATTTTGAAATACAGACAACTTCTATAAGATTATAAAATCCCATAAAATTTAAGTCATTCATCATACAGTAGTGAATGACTGCTTGATCATAGCCTTTGAGATCTGGTTTCACCCCACAACACCTACATGGAAAGCACTGTCATGTGTAGCAGCTGAACTGTAGTTTCTGTTAAATTAGTATTAAAATATATGGCAACTTTGGAATTAATTTGAAAACCCTACAAAAACATTCATGTCTGCAAAGTTTACTTACAGTAAAAAACATCAATAGCATTTCTCATGAGAAATCATTTCTATTTAAAGCATTACTCTGTCAATGTTGGGACTAGGTGCAGGTTTATAACTTCTATCAAGAAAAAGGATTGCATTTTATAACTGCCCTACAAGTGATAGAGGTTGAGAACCCGTGAAAATTTGCTTAATGTAACTGAATGTTTTGCAGTGGAATAAAACTTCTTGTTTATGAAGTGAAAGAAATTAGAGAATGGAAAGATTGAAAACTGGTACAAAGTTTAAAATGCAAATTTAAAATGCATTTGTTCTGAAGAAGTGATAACTGCATTATACACATTTAATTGTGCTTTTTCTTGCCTGTTTAATATACTATTACTTTGAAGACTTTAAGTGCTTTTAAACTTTCTTTCCAGCTGTACGTAGCAACACGGGGCAGAAAACTCAGCCAGAGGTGATGTCACAGAATGCAAGAAAGCTAATTCAGAAAAACCTTGCAACATCAGCAGATACTCCTCCAAGCACAGTCCCAGGAACTGGCAAAAGTGTTGCTTGTAGTCCCAAAAAGACAGCCAGGGACCCTAAAACAGGAAAAGGTAAATACACGCCTTAAACCAACCAGAAAAAAACTAAAAAAAAAAAAAATAAAAAAATCCCACCACTGACAGCAACAAAAAAAACTAAAATGCCTCAGTGGTTTTCTGTGCAGGAATGTAAAATTGGATTAACTTTATTTTGTGCCTCTAGCCGTGCAGGAAAGGAATTCATACGCAGTTAGCGTGTGGAAGCGGGTCAAAGCCAAGTTAGAGGGCCGAGATGTGGATCCCAACAGGAGAATGTCTGTGGCTGAACAGGTGAGGTGAAAATAATAAAGTTCCAGTGCTGGTCTATGCTTTAAATATGTGGCACTAAGGATGTGTGTGTGATGAAGTGTGCCTTCAAGTTCCTTTTGGGGTGTGGGACATATTCCAGTGCAGATCAGCTTTACTGCTGCCTTGTATTTATTTTTTTTTCTTGTCATATGCCTTTGTTTTCTATATGGGAGGTTTATGTAAAGTCATGAATTGGCTAAAACTGCCTTTTGTCTTTCAGTAAGCTAACATTTGTTCCACAGCTGTTGATAGGCAAGGAGAACACGAGATCTGTACAGCTGTCCAAGGACAGAACTTGTCTGTGTTTGCTGAGATAACACAGCCATGCTCCTGTCTCTGGGAAGTGGAGTCAGGGGACCCAGTTGTCCATGTCAGTTTGAGAATGTTGTGGCTATTTTTCAGAGAGGGGCTATGAATGAGATTGTGTGACCCTTTTTTGTCCCTGCAGTACAAATTCCTGTTTCTTACGTGGACTGCTCAAAGTTTTATGTTTACAGTTACTAGAGATTTTTTTCCACTGAAACGTCTGCAGGTGACATTCAACAGTAAATTCTAAGATCACTTAAACTCCTTTAAAATTCTCTCTTATTTTTAATTACTTGTTTGACCTTTTTAATAGGTTGACTTTGTGATTAAGGAAGCAACTAATCTAGATAACTTGGCTCAGCTGTATGAAGGTTGGACTGCCTGGGTATGAGTAGGGAGACAGCAGATCGGTCTGGTTCAGCGAGGTCAGACATCCACCAGAATCAACTCGGCCTCAGGCATCCGTAGCCGCACCACAGTCGGTGGTGATGCATACTGGGGCTTAATCTGAGGAAACCTAGGAAATCTCGGTGCACTGGGAAGTGAATCCTGCAGGATAGCTGCACTCAGGGATACGCTAAACACAATGGTCTGCAACCCCCACGGTCAAGGGTGAAAGCTCACCGCTTGAGCAACACGGTTTGTCTTTCTGCTACGGAAGAACTGCAAACGTGTCTGGGGGTCAGCTGCAGAAAGAAATCAGGATGCTACAAACCGCAGAGTGATTTGGAACTCCAATTCCATCTGACCCTGTGAACAATTCAGGAAACACCGAACCCTGTTCAAAGAAAAACAGAAAAATGGGGCCGTGAAGAAATCACAGCAAGGGCAGATTTGATGCATTCAGATTCTTGTTACTCTTGTTATGTGGCAGCAGTGCTGGTTGAGTCGACCAGTTAGTACGAGAAAAGGCTACAAAATGTAAACTTCAGAAATGGACTGAAAGCAAAGAGCTGTACATCAGATATACGCTGCATTGGAAGAACTTCTGAGATAGAAGAAAAAGCCTTTGTTCTCTTCTCCCTTTCCTCTTTCCTTTCTCTCCTCCCTCCCAGCTTCTCCTTGCATACACCTCTTGGCTTATTCTTGTAGGTTAGGTGTACTTCCAATATACTTTTTATTTCAATCCTTCTACTTCACAGTTTAGTCAAATTAACAACTTGAATTTTGTTTGGTAAACAATTTTTCCAAAAGCACTGAAAATATAGAACATCAATGATTACTTATGAGTTGGATGGTCAAGTGCAAAATGTAATTTTGGTTATTTTAAAGTCATTTTTGTGATTCTATTATGTACAGTTTCTCAAAATTGTCACTGTGCATTTAAAAGTAATGAATCCTACTGGCATTTGATTTAATGTGCACTTCCCTCTGCTTGCAGTGTACACTTTTTTGTAATTCAAATTGTCCCTCCAATCTCATTCTACTGTGATTGCTGTAGTTTCTTTCCTACGACGTAGCTAATCCAATGTAATCTTTACCTTTTTAAAAACCAGGATAGAGTATCTAGTAGAGTTTTACATTGTTGATGACAGATAAACAATAAAGTGATGTTCTGATGGAGGTAGAGTGATATGCTTTTTACTTCACTTTCCTAATCCTTTTAGTTTACACTTGTAAATTCTAGTGCTTCACTTCACAGGGGTATACATATAATCCAAGAAATGAAGGACTCTCCAATTTTTTTTCAGCTAGATCTGTAAAGATTTCTGCAAAGTAGTTTTCCTTTGTCATATTACTTCTGTAGATGGTTGTTCAGTAATGCATCCATAGGGAATCTTCCACCGAGGTTTTTTTTTTAATCAGTTCTCAAAGTGTGATTATGGTCAGAAAAGTCTCTCTAAAAATGGCATCATCTTACTTAGATCAAGGTCCTGCTTGTCTGCTGGTTGTCTAAAATACTTCTTGCTTCTTTTTTGAAGTGGGACACCTTTAGGAAAAGGCAACTTCCTTTTCTTAGAGCAAATAAACCCCACAGAATTCAGTTACAACTACAGAATCATACTGGTGCTGATATCTAAAGCAGAAATGCACACTGGAGTTCTCAACCCAGATAAATTTGTGTAGTTATGTATAAAAAAAATTCTTTTTTGTAAACTTCATCATTATGCACAGTTCCTGCAAAATGGGGGAAGATTCTTTATGCCATTTTAGTCACTTTTCAGAGTAATAACACACTTTAAATACAGCATTTTTCTGTTAAAATCCAAATATTAAAGGATTTGAGCCAAGCCCACTACTGGCATAAAATTAATTGAGTGGGTTTGCAGCAGTTCATCTGAGTAGGAAGCTTGGCTGGTAATTTTCAGATAACCTAATGAATGCCAGGCAAACTTGTGTTCCTTTCAGTATTTGCACTATGCTAACTGCTCTGCCTCCGCAGTAGGTCTTAGAATTCACTTTCTCCTCTGTTGCCAATTTTTCGTGGACATGCACTTTGAAGTGTAAGAGTTTTCAACAGTCACATGGCCTTCCTTGCACTCTGATTGCCTGATTACCTCTAGGGAAGTCACAGGCTTTGCATCTAACAGTACCCGTGCAAATGCATTCCACTGCCACTGCTTCCTGCCCCTCTGCGCCGCATCGCAAGGAAAGGTGTTGGAATGTTGCAGTGAAGAACATTCATGTGCAGAACAAGACACTTGACACTGTTTGTCCTTTTCATTTTTCTCCAGTTTAAAAATAACCTTCCGAACAATCTGTTGGAGAACCATAGTAACAGGAGTGTGTTGTACCTGCTGTTTTGTTTCTTGGAAGCTGGGGGGAAGGGAGGGGTAATGCACTCACCTGTGGCTCATGTATTATACCTCTGCAATCCAGAAATGAAACACTTGTGTGGAGATGGGTTCTTACTGCATAATTTAATAAAGTTTAAACAAACAAAGAAAACGGAATTTGCATTTTTAATTTCCTTTTATGCAAAACTACGTGTGGTTGTGAAAATTACAGGGAAGAGTGAAGTGCCTGATACAAACAAATGCAAACCAAGCCCCAGATTAAGGCAGGATTCTCCAGAGATTTAATTTGCATAGCTAATGTAAAGGAGACAGCTCAGATGCACAGGAGTTAGTGGGTCTGCCTTTGTGTGCTGATGCATTTTTCTTGGAAATGTTGACAGTATGGCAGGTTAGTACAGTCCTGGTGACACCAAGAATCCAGATTCTATGCATGCAGCTTGCATAGTAAATAAGACTGTATTAGTTATTCTCTAAAAAGATGTCTCTCTTACAAAGACATAAGGATACTTCATTTATTTTCAGTAAAACTGGTATGTTTACTGTTCTCTGCAGTAGGCACACCTAGGATATTGCTGATCTGGAATCACATCTCTAAATATATACAAACCAGTTGAAGCTGTAGAAGTCAAATAGTTCAGCTGATGACATTTGTTTCTGTGCCACTCACCTGCTCTAAATGATAACCAAAGAATCATACTATGAAGTAATTTCTCAAAGGCAAATTCCTTGTATGCTTGGCAGTTTTGTTACCCCCTCCCAGTTATACAGGCTTACGGTTGAGATGCTCTTCACGCTTTGAAAATCCATTTGCTTGATTGCCTCTCTTCCTGTTCCCCTTCTGTAAAGCCAGGATGTGAGCACGGCTCTGCCAAACAGGTTGCTGGGATGTGTTAAACAAACTGGAGTCTTTGTGGTGTCTTAGATTATGTTGGCAGGTTAATGACAGTGCCAATGTAAATGAAATTGAAACTGCAACAGATCTGTATGGTTATTTTTGTACTTTGTAGGGACTTCATGGTCTGTTTTTGCTTTGCAACAATTAGTTTTGCCTTCAGGAATTAGTCTATTTAAACAGTAATATTTTGTCTGATTTTTCAAGTATCTGTAAAAGACTCCAGACTCATATAAATTGGATGTAAATTGGAGGGAGGTAGTTTTCCAAGGAAGAGTAAATGAGATACCTAGAAGAGCATTGGTGATGCTTAGTGCTGTCCACCCTCTGGTAAACTTATCAAACTGCTTGGGGATATCTGGATGAGAAGTACCATATAAAAATATTCTTTCAGAAATACCAGAGAGGATTGGAGAAGTTAAAGCTCTTGTTTTTCTTAATGCTGTAGTCTCTAAGGATAATTTGCTTCAATTATTCATCAGCATGTTCTGTGCCTGGTACATCAGATGTACTGTTTTAGTACACTCAAGTACTTCAAAGGTTTCTTTGCTTTCTTTTTTCTTTTTTTTTTTTTTTTGGCAAGCTTTTCCTAAAATTAGCAGACACCTACACTTTATTGCACTTTATGCATTAAAGAATTGGACTAGGAAAAAAGTTTAGATCACACCTGCCACCCATGTTTCTTAACATGGTCTTAAATTACAACGTGCCTTTTTTTTTTTTTTTTAAGTGCAAAATGGTTATGAGTATACATTTTAGTTAAAGAATTTACTGGAAATACAAATATTATGTGCAACTACTGCTGCATGTACTTAAATGCATAGCTGATTCGAGCAACGTTGCCATTCACCAGGCTAATTTAAAAATATATACATGGATATTTACACACATACACATTGTTTCTGATTTTACATGGTGCTTCTCAAGGCCTGGCTGCCCAGCAAGGAAGGTGTAAGCAGGTGGCTGGGCCCCACACCATCCTTTCTGTGCAGTTTGATGGCCCATCTCGGGTATTTCTGGGTGTGAGGGCACCCAGCAACATTCACCTGTCCCTCTGCCCCTCCAAGTTATGGAGCAACACTTAACGTGAGGGAATGGGACCTCTGGAATGGGAGAAAAGCGCCAGGGCAGACTGATTTGGGAGCTGGTGTTGGAAAGACTGGCTGGAAGATGATGAATGTGATGGGTTTGAAGATGATGGAAATGCCTGCTTTTTCTGCTGGTAAGTGCTTTTGTTTTTTTGTGGTGAGAATTGTATAAATGGATGAAGCTGGGGGCTGTCTGATTGTATCAGACACATCTGGTTGTGCCAGAGCAGTGCTGCTGCAGGACACTGAAAATGCATCATAAAATCATAGAATACCGGGGGGTTGGAATCATTTAGTCCCAGCCCCCCTGCCATGGGCACCTCCCACTAGACCAGATTGATCAAGGCCTTATCCACCTGGCTCTGAACATTGCCAGGGTTGGGGCATCCACAACCTTCCTGGGTAACCTGTTCCAGAGTCTCACCACCCTCACAGTGAAGAATTTCTTTCTGTATCTAACCTAAGTTTCCCCTCTTTCAATTTGTACGCATTACTCCTTGCCCTGTCACTGTGGTTCCAGACAAGGAGTCCCTCTC
The DNA here is from genome assembly GCA_035583135.1 of Lophotriccus pileatus. Taxonomy (NCBI): domain Eukaryota; kingdom Metazoa; phylum Chordata; class Aves; order Passeriformes; family Tyrannidae; genus Lophotriccus; species Lophotriccus pileatus. The sequence continues at coordinate 8,172,477 of JAWWES010000035.1, read as the reverse complement.
CACTTCCCTGTAGGCCCCCTTCAGGTACTGGAAAGTTGCTTCGAGGTCACGCTTCTATGTGTCTCCTTACCCTTAAAAGACTAATAATCGTATTGCTAGTATCACTTATGAAATTAGTTTTTGTTTGAGCTTTGCTGTGGTAAAATTAGATTTTGAGGGTGGACTCCATCATTTATAAGTGTACAATGGTACACAAAATACTATTAGCTTTTCGCAGCGTGTGAATGCATTTTAAAGTTCAGTAAAGAATCTGTTCTTCACATACATTCTTGAGTGAGTGTGAAAAGCACTCTGTGAAAGATGAGACCCTTCAGGACTGACATGTGTTTGCTTTTACAGTGTTCTCCTTAGCCCTTCTCTTTTTTTCTCTCCACCAAGCTGGTGCCAGAGCAGTTTTGGTGCCCGAGATGTTTTCTTTGCTCTCATTTTAGCCTTGCATTGCACCCTGGGCAATGTGATTAAGCTCATTATCACACGTGCCTAAAGCATTTAGAGCGTTGAGTCAGAAACAGTATTTATATCCCAGTGCTTTTCTCCTGTGTCCGTTCCCGTGCTTGCCACGGGTTCTGACGGGAACAAAACACGTTGGGCTTTGAAGTTACCAACAGCGTTGGTGAGGCCACACCTCAAGGGCTGTGTCCAGCTTTGGGCCCCTCAGTTCAGGAAGGACATTGAGGTGCTGGAGCAGCTCCAGAGAAGGGCGCTGGGGCTGGGGAAGGGGCTGCAGCACAGGTCCTGTGAGGAGCGGCTGAGGGAGCTGGGGATGTTCGTCCCGGAGGAGGCCCGAGGGCAGCTTATCACTCTACAACCACCTGACAGGAGGGTGCAGCCGGGGCAGTCGGGCCCTGCTCCCCGGCACCCAGTGCAGGACTAGAGCACAGAGCCTCAAGCTGCACATGGGGAGGTTTAGGTTAGACTTTAGGAAGAATTTCTTCACAGAAAGGGTGACTGGACGTTCGAATGGGCTGCGCAGGGAGGTGGTGGAGTCACCATCCCTGGAGGTGTCCAAGGGAAGACTGGACGTGGCACTCAGTGCCGTGGTCTAGTTGACATGGTGGTGGTGGTGATCTCAGAGGGTTTTTTCCAAACTAACTGATTCCGTGACTGGGTTTTCCTGTTGGGTTACCAGCACTTGAACCCCCCGTTAACGCCCCCGGCCCCGCCTCAGCCGCACTGCGGCGCGTGAGGGGCGGCCGCGCGCACGCCCCGCGCCGTTCGAATCGCTCCGGCCAACCGGCGGCCGGCGGGTCGCGGGGCTTGGCCAATCAGGGAGCCCGGGGGGCGGGCGGAGCCTATAAAAGGCGGCGGCGCGGCGCGGCCCGGGAGGGCGTGGCCGGCGGGCGGCGGTGCGGGAGCTGCGCAAGATGGCGGAGGGCGACAACAACAGCGGCTACCAGCTGGTGAGGGCGGGCGGCGCGGGCACGGGGCGCTGCCCCGCGGGGGCCGCGGAGGGGCTGGCGGGGGCCGAGCCCGCGCGGCCTTGCCTTACCCGCGCGGTGTGAGGCGGTTCGGTGCGGGATCGGCGCGGGGGCCGCGGGCGGGGCGGCTGCTCCGCGTACCGGCCTGGGGAGCGGCATCGGCGGTTGTGCCGGAGCCCGCACCGGCACCCGGCGTTACCTGACGGGCGATGCTTGCCCTGGGTGTCTGTGCGTGTGTCTGTCTGTGGCTGTTTGTGCCTGTGTGACTGTCAGCAGCCTCCCGCCGCGGGACCGAGCGCCGCAGCGGTGCGGGAGAGCGGCGGTAGCCCGGTGATGAGCTTAGCTAATGTGCGAAGGGGGGCTCGAATGCTTAAATACGGGGATTTGCATATTTATCTCTGTAGGGGTAAACGGCTGCCGTAGGAAATGGTAAAATCGCTGTAAAAGCGAAGGAGGAGAGGCTGGACGCGCTCGAGCGCTGGGGACAGGGAGCAGTGCCAGGAGCGCAGGGCTGGGAGGGAGGCCGGACCTGCAGAACGAGTGCACGGGACTGTGCTCCCAAAAATGCGTGCCTTGTTCGGGAGGGATGCCCCTTTCAGAGCAGGAGCTGGCAGTTCTGGAAGCTTTGTTGTTCGATTGACGAGAAAACGCTTCTGACTGCTGGGCTCGGGGGTGAAGATGGTGCTGGTAAAAGCTCTCTCAAGTCTTCCTTACCTGGCCCAGTGGGAAAACAATTTCCAATAGTTGTCCTCCTGCTGACAGAGGCAGGCTGGTGTTAATAACACTGTTATAGTCCAGTCTGTTTCCCATTAAATTTTGTCTTTGTTGTGATGTTAAATGCAGACAGCCAGAAGTAATAAAGCAAAACGGTTTGTCATAAAACGTCCTGCAGCGTTTTTATCTCCACGCGACAGGTTCTGTTTATGACAGGGAAATAAGTATAACTAGAAGGTGTTCAGCAGCATCCCAGATAGTTTTCTACACTTTAATTTGTAGTTTTCAAGTTGTTTCCAGCGGTATCACACAAGAAAACAGCTGCAAGATAGCTGCACCCAGCTGTCTGTGCTATTTTAGTGGTGGAGTGTAGCGCATAGCTGAGAGTCAGACCTGCTGTGCCACCTCAGCGCAGCAGATGTGCAGGTCTTGGTGACTTTTCAGCTCTTGCTATTGGGGCAGCATTAGGTTCTGTTCATGGTTACCTGGGTTTTGTAATCTTTAAGGTGCCCATCTCCCACTGAGGGGAGACTGTTAAGCTCTGTTAAATGTGGAACACCTCAGGTGAACTGCTTAGTAAGCTGATGCCAGTGCAGGTGATGGTGTAGGGAGGAGTGTAGGAATCATATTGGAAGTGGAGTTTAAAGGCTGCCTGATCACTGCCCCAGGTAATCTGTGGGAAAACTTTCTTTGCAGATGTGATCATTTGGGTAACTCTTCTCCACTGTGGATTCTGAGTTTGTATCCATCTTGCACATAGTAAGAAATTGGTGTTGGACAGGAGCTAGAAAGCTTCAGTTTCATGTGGTAGAGTTGTCTTTGAAAATACATTTATTTTAAATAGTTCTCACATTGCAGTTTTCCACATGTTGACATTGAAAACTTGAGAGGCTTTGGCTAGGCTTTAAAACTTGGCTTTCTGCTAATCTGGGAGGAGGCAGTATGGTAAATGGGAGACTGGGGGAAAACACCTTGGCAAAATCTGGGAGGAGGTATTATTTGATCTTATAAGATATTCTGCTAGGATCTTGATTATTTTAAAGTATCACTGCTGCAATGTCATATCTTAGTACAAAACTCACAAGATTATTAGTAATTTAGTTACTCAGAAAGGTTTGTGACTGGGATAATACTGAGATAGTACTCTGGTTAATAAAGGAGTTTTCTTCTCTTTTTGTGCAGGCTTCTGAAACTGCTGGCTTGGAAGAGCAGTTGCAAGGATGGGGAGAAGTGATTTTGTTGACAGACAAAGTCCTTCGCTGGGAGCGAGCCTGGTTTCCCCTGGCACTGATGAGTGTTGTTTCCTTTGCTTTTCTGTAAGTACCTTCTGGAAGGAGCCTGGAACACCATTGCCCCCCCATGGCAGGTAGCAAACCTATTAAGAAAATTACAAGATATCTTCAGAGATCTAGCAGGAAGGCTTTTACTCCAGGTTCTGTTTCTTACAGTGTGTGAACTTTGTTAGAAAGACCAGAAGTGTTGAAAACAGGAAGTAACACGAGCCACGTCCTGTTCAGAGGAGGGACAAAGCCTTCTGCAAAAGCTCTTTCCCAGCAGTGGTTGCTGGAGTTTTTACTGTGCTCAGCTGAATGTTCTTCAGTGGTGTGTCCCGTGGTCTGCCCTCATCCTTTGTATCCTGCTTCTTAGTCAAACCTGGTGATCTCCTTTGTCTTTTTTTCCTCAAAACAACAGGAATATCATTATGGAAAACATTTTTCCATAGGGCAGAATTTCCTATTCTGCGTCTTTGCTGTGGTGTTTAGGATGAGTTCAGTTGGTTTTACATTCTCTGTCATCTCCTTTGAGAAGGGAGGAAAGGAAAGACTGCAGGTAACTGCCAGTCAACAGAGTGGGAGGATGTTGTCTGTCTGGGTTGGGAGGTGCTGGAGGCACTTGTACCTGCCTTTATGTAACATGGTAATAGTCAAGCTGACCTGACCTGCCTTGTGCAGGCAGGTGTTACACCAGCTGTGCACTTTGCCAGTTGCATCTATTCTTGCAGTAAGGAGAGAGGAGTTACAAAATTGAATATTGACCCAGGTGAGGCAGGGATAATCACTCTTCTAGCTAATATAAATTTTATGGTCTGCAGGGGAGGTGAGGAAGATGGAAACAAATGAAACTGAAAAGTAGATTTTGAAAGAAGTGACTTCATGAACTTGAGGGCATTCTGCTATAAATTCTGTGATTATAACAGGAAAGATCTTGTGTTGAATGATACTTTGAGGAAATGCAGAACTACTTCAGATTCTGAATTGGTACTTCATCAAAAATGAACTGGAACGTTCAGCTCAGCACTGTGCAGATGTACAGAATGCCTGAGCCCGCTGTGGACTGGGTCATTTCCAGTGTTCAGGAAGTTCTGTGAAGTGCAGTTAAGTAGCACAGGGCACAGCTGGGTGTTATCAGACACTTGGGAGATGAGCTGGTTTTTGTCCAATCTCCTTTCTGCCATGTTTGAGTGATGGCACATTGAATATGGACAATGCAGCACTGTCCACGTGGAGATTTAAGGCTCCTTGTCTGGAACAGGTTTATCTGGCTGTCAGAGGTGAGGCAGAGCAAATGACAAGCTGCAGTAGATCTGAATTTTGTGACTTATGAACCAACAAAATTAGAGCTTTCACTCTACCTGGTTATTTCATATGTTTACTCATCCTCATCCCTCAGTCAGTGTTGAGTTCACTGGGTCTCAACTTCTGAGAGAATAATAAGGATGAATATTTACTTTTACTGAACTTCAGAACATGCTTGCTTGTGGCATTTTCTTATCCAGTACATTAAGAAAAAAGTTTATTTTTTTACTCTGCTTTAGTGTTGAAGTACTTGGACCTCTCTTTATTAGTAATATGAGCAAATTTGTTTGGGTTTGTTTTTTTTTTTGAGGTTGGGCAAATGGGTAGGTCTACTGTTTGAAGTTCTGAGCCAGTCTGAAGAGGTGACCAAGTATATCTAGTATTTAGCAGTTTGAGGATGCAGAAATAATTTATCTTCTCTGTGCAGGATGATCTACTACTTGGACCCATCAGTTCTTTCAGGCGTCTCCTGTTTCGTTATGTTCCTCTGTTTGGCTGATTACCTTGTTCCTGCTCTTGCACCTCGAATCTTTGGCTCTAATAAATGGTGAGGAAAGCTTGAATTAAAACAGTTTCTTGAGTATAAATACATTATGGATATCTGATTTGCAGACACCAAATGATTACTTTGTAGAGTTATTGTAGTGAAAAATCAGCAATCTCTATTACATATGAAATGAGGGCAGTAGTAAGATGTTTTTCATTCTTCTTTTTCCAGAAGAGAATTACTACAACAGACCTTTATTATTCCTTTTCTTCTGGAAAAATAAGATATTTTTTTCAAAGGAATAGGCACATTCTTTGCTCTCCATTAAGCATGGTAGTTAGTTCTGCTAAACTAGTTTTTAGTAATTAATGGATAATAGATATGGAGAATTAAAATTATGTAGAAGAGTGTTGACTGTATGTTTGGAAGGAGGCAGTAGTAAATATGATGTAGGAAGAGAGTAATGCAGAAGAGTATGGATGAGACTGAACAGTGAGCTGCAGAAGAACCCAATTTGAACTAAATTTTGAGTTGAAGTAAATTTCAGTGTATCTGCTTTAAGATGATTAGTGGATAAATGTTCTTGTAAAGTACTGACATAAAAGCCAAAGTGATGGACACTGATGTCAGGTGTGTATTACTTGTGTGTATCACACTGGTATCAGGTGAAGATCAGTGGTCTTCTGGTTTGAAAGTGGTTGCTCTTTGGGAGTCAGTTTAGGACAGTCAGCACAGAGAAAAATTACATGGACAGTTGCATTACAGTGCTCAGTAAATAAGAGGTGTAAGCAAAGCAAATGGCTAAGCAAAGCAAATGCCAGGATAACCCCTGGATATATTTTTACTGCTGGAAAAATGCCATGGGTTTTTTTTATAAATTTCAGATTAAATCTTGAATTCTTATTTCTGGGCTTTTTTTTTTTTCCTTTCTTTCTTCTCTAATAAAAGGACTACAGAACAGCAGCAAAGATTTCATGAGATTTGCAGAAATTTGGTAAAATCTCGTCGCCGGATCGTTGGCTGGTGGAAACGCCTCTTTGCTCTGAAGGAAGAGAAGCCTAAAATGGTACTGAGTCCTAGGAGTTAATCTCTGATGTCTTTAAGATTTTGTTTGGCTTAGCTTTGTCTGAAGTATTTTATCAAGACACATACCTGAACAAACTGGTATTTTGAGCCAAGAACTGACAGTTCCGGCTGTGGCTTGACACTGGTCACACATTTATTCAAACCTGGAGGGCAAGATACAGGACTTCAAAAACGTGCAGTTGTGTGCATTTAGGAGCATATCTCTGATAATAAGATAGAGCCAGACTGGATTTCCCTGGATAGGTAAATTTTTGGAAACAAGCTGTTTCCTGTGTAGACAAACAGTCCAGAATACTAGATCTTAGTAGTGTGTCATCTGGTACATGAACTACTGAGCTACTGTCCCAAAAACAGCCATGGGTATGTTGTGAGGCTGAGGTGGTGTCAGTGGGGATGGCAGGGATATCTGGGCAGAAAAGAACTGCAGTTCTGTGAAGCCAATGGTCTGAAAATAAATGAGAACATACAATTACAGATGCTGTAATCTCAACTTTATCACAGAGGTATTGCATGTGGAAGAGCGAGAAAGCTTCCAGTTAGTTTTAAGTGTTGACATGTTGCCAAATACTGAAGGGAAGGGGGAGAATCCCCAACAGGGTCTGTGGTAACTCTTCCCTTTTAATTTTTTAGTACTTCATGACCATGCTCTTTACTCTTGCCGTGGTTGCCTGGATTGGACAGCAAGTTCACAATCTTTTTCTGACTTATCTTATCGGTGAGTGTGAGCATGCAAAACACAAGGGACTTCTTTGTTTGCTCTCTGAAAAGGGGTAAGACTGGTAGAAGTAATTTTTCATGATGTAAGTGTGGTGGGATGGTTTTGTTGCAGGATTCTGATTTTCTCTTTTCAAGCAGTTAATAGGGCTTAAGGGAAGCAAGGAATTGCAAAGTGACAGAAGTTTGTTAAGGGAGTATTAATTCTTCTTTTTTTTCTTCCCCTCTGTAGTAAGTTTCCTTTTGCTGTTTCCTGGACTAAACCAGCATGGGATCATCACAAAGTACATTGGAATGGCGAAAAGGGAGATAAACAAACTTCTCAAGCACAAGGAAAAGAAAAATGAATGAAGACTTAACTGCTGTTCACTCTAGTTAAAGGTTTCCTTGGGATCAGTTTTGAGAATTAACGTGTAATTAAGACAATAGAAGTTACATTGCTCACTGGCTTTTTTTTTTTTAAATTGGCTCCCTGATGAAGTGAAAATTTCACTGCAGCAACTGCTGTGGGTTTGTCTCTCTTGCTGTGCTGAGTAGGGTTTGCAGCCTGCAGCTGATCCTGTGTGAGAGATCCTCTCCTTTGGTTCGTGGAACTTGTTAAGTGTCTTCATCAAACTAAGAGACCCTGTCCATAAACACCCCAAGAGCAGAGCTGTAATGCCTAGTAGTAGTTCTGTAGCTGTGTTAGTTCACTGATCATTAGTTGTGGCTGCAGCAGGTATGAAAGGCAGTTCTGAAGGCCTTGGAGGCTTGTTACTACTGATCCTGGTGGCAGGAGAACAATCAGCTGAATGCGAATGGCCACAGCTGAGGGTGCACACCCAAAATGGGGGCAGAAGGTGTTTCAGTTGTCTAACTGAATCTGTTTGTATACCAGATTCTCTGTTGAGTAGGGGTCTGGAATACATAAATCTGTAGGTCAGTTATTTAGCTGTAGTGTGAACTCATTGCACTGAGACTGTAGAAAATGAGTGAAGGTGTGTGTTACCTGAACAGCTGATTGTTCTGGAAACTGCTGTTGTCATGGAGCCATGTAGCACGTTTGGTTTTATGAATGTTGTTGTCTGTATACAAAATCACTCTGAATGTGCTGAGTTTGTCTCTGTAAATAAGCCTGAATTGTTTGTGCTTTTCTATGACCTTTCCCTCCTTTTTTAAAACTGAACTTTTTTTCTTTAAAAAGCTAAAACCTGTGTTAATGTGTGAAAAGTTTACTGTTTGAAAATGAACTCTCTTCAGTGTCTATTGTAACTGTTGAATAGGTAAATACAGACTAAAGAGAAACTTGTATAAGACTTGTTCTTTGTGAATGGACAGAAAACGGTGTATATGCATTTTTCAATCAAGAAGGGGAGTTGGGAATGGTTTAGGAAACGTTCTACTGGCACAGCCTGTCACGGAGAGACATCTGGATGCGAAGGGGAATAGTTTAGGAAGTGCTCTGGTTAATTTGTCTGGCTTGTCACTAGGAGAGATCCTGGAAGTGGGTGTGTGAAAAGCCAGGCGGTGACACTACCTCGTGTCCCGGGGCAGTTCCCAGGAGCTGGTGCCTCCCCTCCGCTGACACGGCTGAGGTGCTCCACATCTGCCACAGCCCCGAGCGCTGGCTTACCCTGGGACGTTCAAACAGTAGGAAAAGCCCATCCTCCTGGCGTGGCTTTGCTCTCCGCAGCCCCCGTGTGTCCCCGTGCGAACCCTCACGGTGTCCCCGGGGAGGACATTTGGGGCACACGAAGCGCTTTCCTGGGGCTCTGCGCTGCCCACTGTGCGCTCTGCCCGTACGCGCAATGTTTTGTCCCTCGCGCCCCGCCGTACCCGCCCGCTCGAAGCGTCCCCGTTGCCATGGGAACGTCGCTCCGGAAGCGCGGCGCGCACCTCCAGCCAATGGGGGCGAACGAGGCCCGGCGCGCCGAGTCTCGCGATACTTGGCGGCGGCCGGCGGCGCTCCCATGTTCCCGCGCGGCCGCGGCCCTTCCTTTTCCGCCATCGCGCCGCCGGTGAGTGGGGCCGGGCCGGGCCCGCCGCATCCGCCCGCCCGCGCCGCCATCCGCGCCCCGCGCCCGCCCCGCCCGCG
>JAWWES010000035.1:8092055-8163295 GCA_035583135.1 Lophotriccus pileatus | reverse complement strand
CGAGTGCCGGGCGGGCGGCGGCGCGTCCCGCCCGTGGTGCCGCAGCGATGGGCGGCGGGAACCGCGGCGGCGGCCGGGCCGGAGCTGCGGGGAGCGGGGCTGCGTTGGGCATGGCGCGGGCGAGCCGCGCCGCGGGGCCGGGGCACTTGGGGCGTGCGGAGGAGGAGGGAGCGGAGCTGGGGGCGGGCAGGGCCCGCACGGGGGGCGGCCCCGGCGCGGGGGTTCGCGGGCAGGAATCGGCCAGCACTGGTTTTCTGATTTCCCCCAGAAAGTGGGGAAAGCCCTCGCGTGTCGCTGGACTGCCCCGGTGACCCCGGTCGGCAGCACCGTCGCGGAGGGTTCTGGCAGTGCCCGGGCTCTGGCAGGGATGGGGTGGCCGTGCCGAGTCATCCCCGCCCTGCCGGGGGTGCTCCCGGGCTCTTGGCATTATCTCTGGAGCTCATGGCGTGTTTGCTTCCCGGAGCTCTGTGTTGTCTGTGCTTCCTGCAGCGGTTTTGCAGCTCAGTGACCCGAGCAGCATCTGTTGATTTAACGCCACGTAGGACCCAGTTATTGTACAGGGCTGATGTTGCATAATTGAGTTTTAAAGCCAAGCTGACATGCCTGGGGAAGGTGTCACACTGCTGACATGGTGGGTTTGAAACCTTCCTGTGTGTGCTTTGATACAAACATTAACTGAGTGTCAGATTTCCTCACTTGTCATGCAACTCTTCTCATGGATCACTCTTCTCGATCACCCCTGAGTGCATAACTTGATTCGCTTGTGAGTGCTTTTTAGGGTTTAATGTGACTTTCTGCCAATCTTGGACCTTTTAGGCTTAAAATTAGGCTTAATAAGCAGTGCTGCTCAGGGTTTCTGTGCTGAGGAGCCAGTGCACATAACTCCTGACCCTTCCCTGCAGGCACCATGGTGCGCATGAACGTCCTGGCAGATGCTCTCAAGAGCATCAACAACGCAGAGAAGCGTGGGAAGCGCCAGGTCCTCATCCGGCCGTGCTCCAAGGTCATCGTCCGCTTCCTCACCGTGATGATGAAGCACGGTGAGTCCTGGCCCTGCTCCCCCCTGGGGGCTGGGGGTGCTCCTGAGTCAAACTGAATCAGGGGGCTTGAACTAGTGTTGTGTGACATAGTCAGTGAGCTGTGTTATTGTAGCTGTTATATATATATATATATATATATATATGTATAACCTAAGTGTTACATATTTGGTTGTCTGCTCATCTCTCCTGCAGGTTACATTGGTGAATTTGAGATAATTGATGACCACAGAGCTGGGAAGATTGTTGTCAACCTCACAGGCAGACTCAACAAGGTAGGGTTTGTCTTCCTGATTTCGGTTTTCTAGGGATGTGTTTAAATGACACTTGTGTTATTATTTTAACTTTACCTGCTCCAGTTCTGAAAGAATTGCTTGTAAAGAAGGTGGGATTTGTTGAATCCGTATAAATGGGAGCAATATGGATATTATCAGTTAAAAGGCTGGTTAATTTGTCAAGATTCATAATAGCATGGGTCATTAATTGCATTTCTTTTGAGTTCTGAATGTGCAAGACACGTTTTAAGGGAAGCCTGCTTGCAAGTGCTGTGTATTTCTCTCTCTTCAAAGGCTTTCTGGCTGCCTAGTGGTTTCTCAGTTTCTTTGATGTTTAAACTATCTGGAAGACTTGTCTTAAGTGATAGGAGCTGACTTGTTTTCCAGCTGATGTTTGATACCTGTAGATGTGGAGAAGACAAACCTTTCTCGTGCTGCAAGGGGGGCTTTGCTTGAGCTGATGGAAAGTTGAATGTTGTGTTATTTGATGCTTGTTAAGTTCCCAGGGCATTTGAGTCATTCATGTGTGTTTTGAAAGTTTTTTAAGTGCTTTTGTCTCAAAATAGTGAGCAGTGTAGTTCTGTGGTGACTTGATGTGCATCATTGTTTCCAGTTAAGCTGTTCAAGTGAGAGGTGGCTCTTTAGTAAAGAACTAAAAAAATTATTTGGTCAAAGTATGTTGGGGGTATCTCCATGATGAATACATATTGCAGCTGAAAATTGCTTGAGTGTACAAGGCAGAGAATTCTGACACTCCCAAATGACCAGTGTTGCCTGTGTGTAATAATGTTTGAGTGTAGTGTTCCTTTAACTCTGTCGGGGTGCAGCTGGATATCAAGTATCTCAATCATTGCAATAAGGGAACAGTTGTTTGGTTTAGAAGTGTGTCCATAGTGCAGGAAGGTGTTCTTCTGGTTTGGTCTTGGGCAGCTATTGGTACACTTAAAGCCAGTGAGGTAACAGGAGGTGATAGTGGTGGTCATGGTCAGTAATATGATTAACTGGAAAACTTCAGTAGCTCCTGTGCATGTTAATTTCTTCCTGATTAAAATCTACATGTATTTTTTGCTAACTGTGTATGATGGTTAATCTATGATTAGAGTAATCATGGGATTACTGATATTATAGTGTACTTTTCTGTCTCCCAGGCCTGGGCACTACTTGGTTAGTGTAGCTTCAGCAGCGGTGCAAGTTTGTCTGTTGAGGAGGAGGGTATGAGGCTGAGGAAATAACTGCTGGGTAGTTACTGTGTGAGGGTCTCAGCTGGGAGGAATTGCTGCTCATACCGTGGGTGATGGAGTGTGTGTAACTGCACTTGTTAAACTCCTTCAGCCACTGAATTGGGATGACAGACAGATGTGTAAATCCAGTCTATAAAGTTCTTCAGTTTGTAATGGAATTCTCTTTTACAGTGTGGTGTAATCAGTCCCAGATTTGATGTTCAGCTGAAGGACTTGGAAAAGTGGCAGAACAACCTGCTGCCTTCACGTCAGTTTGGGTAAGTGTGAGGAAGAATTAAATGCTGGTGTGTAAAAATGTGGGGGTTTGTTATACATGCAAACTGCCTGAGTTAGACTCACCTGACACTTTTCCTCTGATCAATCTGGAGGTAAATACCAGTCTAAAAATCCATCTTCCACACAAACACTCTTTTTAATCATTTTTAAAAGGGCACTGCTAAGTAAGGACCTGCTTCTGCTTGACTTCCTCGTTTCACCATTTCTACAGTTTACCAGAAAACAGGACTCTTCTCATACTTGTTTTAGTTTTATTAATGGCCACTTGTAAATGGGGAGGAGTCTTGTAAGTTACCAGGTCAATGGAAGTAGGTTGTACTACTGAAATTCAAATGTCCTGATTTTGTGTGAACTGATCAGATACTAAGTGATGAGAGACTTGCAGCCTCTGTTAAACAAACCTCCACAACACAGAAAATCTTACTATTATGCAGTGTTTCCCAAAATATACTGAGCCAAGAGCAGTAAATGCCAATCCACCAGGATGGCAGAGCTAGAAGAGTCTCCAGGTCTTCCGCCAGTCTGGAAGGATTAACAGTTCCATGTAATTTCTGTTCTTAAAGCTCCAGCAGTAACTCCTTCAGCTGTCCCTGAAGAGCTCCTGTGTGTGTAGCCATTGGAATTTTTAGGAGTGTTTGAAGAGTGGTGAGACAGGAGGCTCTCGGCCATGCAGCTGTGGGGGTGAGGGTGCTGGCAGTGACGGTGGCTGCCACAGTTGTCACTCAGATGCAGAGCCTCACCTGCCTCAGGCAGTGCTGGCACCAAGGCAGAGCCCCAGGCTGAGGAGCTGCCTGGCACTGAGGCAGCTCTGCCTGTGCTGGGTAACAGCATCCCTGGAAGATAGAAGAGGACTTTGTCTAGCAACTTTTGAGGTGCTGCTGCTGCAGCAGCTGGGGCACTGCCCAGTGGGAATGCACGAGGAGACAGGCCAGTATTCAGGGAACAGAAGGCTATGGATGTCCTGTGTGTGCTGCAGGGCTGTGCTCCTGAGAGGAGCTGCCTTGTCACTGTCTGATAAGCTGATCTCGCTGTGTTAGACCCATTTTTACAGGCACAGGTCTTGCTGTTGTAACAGAGAGATGCAGTTGGTGCTGTCAGCTCTGCACCAGCCTGGAACAGAGCAAATAGACTGAACATTTGTTCTCTTTTGACAGGTACATTGTACTGACAACCTCAGCTGGCATCATGGACCATGAGGAGGCGAGGCGAAAACACACAGGAGGCAAAATCCTGGGGTTCTTTTTCTAAAACTTGTAAAAAAAGAGGATACTAATAAATTGTTCAAATGGACTCTGGTGTTTCCAGTCGGTATTTTAATGTTACTGAACACTGTGATAGTGCTTATAACAGACAGCTCTTCCAAAGTGCTCAAGTTCCAGCTTCACTTCAAATGATGTTTGGGTTCCACACCATCCCTGGTCACAGTTTTATTTCTGTTAATTGTATAACATACTTCAAATAGTTCCCACTGGACTGACAGGTTGGGATGACTGTACAGGAGAGCTTCAGCAGCAGAGCTGTAATGCTGAACTAATGCTAAACCCAGCTGTCCTGCATGGGCTCACCTCTTGGCTTAATTATAGAAGATGCCTTGACAGAAAGTATTTCCTGTTTATTGTTTAAAAAATTGCAGTGTGTGGAGTTGTAGAATAATTAAGATGGTTGAAGTTAGAGTTCGGATCACATGCTTGTTCCACATCAGATGCTGTAAGGAGTAACTGAGGTAGAGAGGTGAATAATTTTTTTTTCTTAAAATTTTTACTTTGAAAGTGTTTTGAAGCACAGAATTTTGGGTAGGGTAGTTGCTGTGCAACTCCTTTACATGTCGCCACAAAGATGTAACTGTATGGGATTTCTTAAGATTTTTAGAGCAAGGAAATAAGGCTGAACCTGTGGATAGTGAATACTGAGTATTGAATGAGTTGCTGTTTGTTTCAGGCATCTGATGTGTGACAGGACACTGTACTTGATACAGAGAAGTCAAATTATTTCAAGGCTATACAGGGACAGGTGACAATTTCAGTCAGTAGGGGATGGGCAGCAAGCTGGACTGATTGCATTGTCCTCCTACAGCTGCTGGAAATCCCTTGCCTTGTTTTGCTTTGTTTGGAGTCTTACCAAGAAGGAGTCTATTGGACTGTAGCAAGCCTGTTCCAGCACACTAAAACAGCTGTTGAATTTGTGCTTCTGATACAAACCCCGCTGGAAAAAGTTTTCCTTCTTGGTGATACATCCCAATGCTTGGTATCTTGCTTGAGCTGGAAGTGTGCCTTGAAGGTGATACTTCATCACAGAGCTTTTCCCAGAGGCTTGGGGTGGAAGTGACTGTCTTCAGGCACAAATTCTGAACTCAGTAACCTGTCTCAGTTTAGTCTGTCACTTTTTATGGAGAAAAGAAGGTGGAGCTGCTCAGCAAACAGGCCTTAACTCTGTGGTCAGGCAGCACAGTCTCACCTGATGTGGCTTTTCTCAGGAACATGAAATACCAACAGGACTCTGGAAGTGCTTGTGGGAAGTGGTGTGTACCCCAGCATCCTGACTTGAGCTTGGCTGAGAAGAGCAGGGGAATAATACAAAAGGCTGTTTTACCTGCTTTGTCTCAGTCACGTGATGGGTAATGTCACAAACTATAGACTGGAGATGGCATCAAAACATTCCATGGAATCAGCGTGGTTCTGTTCGATTGGAAACATCTGCTTAGCCAAAGATAAAGATCTGTACGCTGAATTAGAGTAGTTACAAACGGAAAAGAAGTCTATTCTGACCCCTTTTTGTTGTCAAATCAAGCTATTTTGTTACAGGTGTTTTTTTGTATCCATAGTGGAGATCATCCTGCAGTACCAGGCACTGACACACCTGAGATTTTGTACTTCTTGCTCAGAGTAACCCTGAAGATTGCATCAAGATTCCACTATTCCTCTTTCTAAAATCTTTTATCAAATCTAGAACAGAACACGTTTCTGATACCTGATGCAAGAGGGTCAGTGACACTTTAGGGTTTCCTTTAGGTGAATTTACTATAGCAAGTTCCCTGCCAGTTGGACATTTGTGTTTTAATCCAGTTTTATGGAGGACATATACATAAGTTTTTCTGACCCAGCTTAGCTGTGTGTGTCCTTTGCTACCACAGAGACCCCTGAGGTAACAGAATTTCTGATGTTCTCAGCTGACAGAGAAGTTGGGAATGGACTGTAAATTTATTTCACAAGGCGGGCCAACAGAATTTATAGAATTACTAAGTGGAAATTTGAGCTCTGATGTAGCAAGGATGACTGCGAGGGAAGGATGCAGCAGCAGATGCTCCTTTTCCACTGTATATCTACAAGTGTAACTGCACATGGACTCAGCACATGTGGAAGCTGATGCGGCTGATCCGAGTTCACGAGATGATCTCTGAGCTTGCACCTCACTGGTGAGAGCTTTACTCCTCAGCTGCTGGCTGAGATTCAAGGATTTAGGAAAGCGGGCTTGGGATTTGACACTTGGGATTATGACATGCCCTGCAACACAACAGCTTTGAATGGGTTTGCAGAAGTTCTTGCTCTCAGACATGGTAAAATCTGAAAAAGGTATTTTTTTAAACCTCAGGGGTGTTCTGTGGGCTGAGGGCATAGGTATGCCTGTGGGGCAGAGGGAACATCAGTGACGAAGGAGTGCCCTGGGGGGCAGAGGCAGCTGACCTTCACTTGAGGAAAACGGGGAAGGTGGAAGCGGGGGGCCCTGAGGAAACCCCTGAGCTACCAAGCTTTGCTCCTGGTGCTGTCCTGGATACGCTGTGGTCCATCATGTGTGAGTCTGGAAGTGACAGTCACCTCCATACCCTGCCCGCCGAAGCCGAGCAGCCCCTCGGTACCGTGTGGAGTCACTGCGGTGATGCTGCACTGCCCGCAGTCCCCTGGGACCTGCTCGGCTGCTCACCAGCAGGTGGGAGCATTGGTGCCCAGTCACAGGATCAGAAAGGGATCAGAACTTAATTTGAGTTGTGAAAATTAGTAAATTGGGAGTAGCTGGGAGAGGCTGGTGACCCCCCTGCGGGTACAGCCCCCTGATCTCACTTCTGTGGTCAGATATGTGATCAGTATTACAGGAGGTCGGTTGCCATTTGCTCCTTTTGCCCTGGTTTCAGAGCAAGATAAAAGCATGTTCAAATCGCCTGCCACACATCCAAATACCTATTTAGTGCTGCAATGGGAATGTGTCAGCAGAGGGCAGCGTCCAACCTGGAATCGCTGAGACTGAGCGTGATCGGTGTGAGAGGAGTCCGAGAGGACGCTGGTTTGTTTCCCTGCTCCTTCTGCAGGGTGAATATCCCGACTTTTGTGCTCTGGTCCACAAAGAGAGTTTTTTGTGTCTTTGCACTTGAGTCTGATTTAAGGTAACATGAGAGGTGAGAAAAACTATCTTTAAAATACAGCAACACGGTAAGAGGCCTGGTGTGTGACAGTGGCTTCACTGGAAATGCACCTTTTCTCCCTCATCCCATGCTATTTAGCTAATTTGGATTTAAATAAGAACATGTATTGTTCAGTATCTTACTACCAGTTAATGTAAATATCCATATCTCAGTAAATATCTGTACGGATTTAACCACAGTTTAGTCCAGAGAACTATCCTAGTGGAGTTAGGGAGTTTCAGAAACTGGTGGCTTCCATTCTTGCTCATTCCTCTGATGCTTTCTCTGTTCAAGTGCTGCCATTTTATTCATGCAATTCATGGGCTGTAATTTTCCTGATGGAGTTGAGAATAGTGATGCTGTTGGAACATTTGTACCAGTGGGATGGCCATGGGACTTTGTTCTGGGATTAAAAGGGCACAATTCAAGTTCCAAGTCTAGTTCAGTTCCGTTTTATCGAGGGTTTCTTCTGCTAGTGCTGCGCTTAATCATTGTGTATGCATTCCTGTAGCACTGTCTATTTTTGACAGGGTGCCTTAGCAGGGTATGTGACCCACTCCAAACTTTCTGACTGCCAAGGAGGTGCTTTTTTCACAGTTTGGGGCAAGTGTTGTGTGAGGACCATGGAAACAGACAACATTCCTGCTACTCTATAATCTATTGCTATTATAAATTTATAATTCATACCCAGGAGTTGATTTGTTTCATATTTCATTCATTTTATTTATTGTTCCCACTACAGTATTGTTCCCACTACAGTATTTATTGTACCCATTCTACAGAAACCTGTTTTTCCAGAAGCCTGCAATCCTCTGCCTGTCAGCTCTAGATGTCTCTCTTGCCCTAATACAAGAAAATATGGGAAAGGCAGGAGTAAGAAAATACTTGGTATGTGATCTTGGATAGAAACATGTACATGCAACACTCCTCTGTCTTCACCTCCCCAGCTAAATTAGGGTGGGATTTACCCTTTCTATTGTGGTGAAGATATATGGCATAACCATTCTTGTTGTCTTCTTTCACTGATGCAAGTTAATTGTGCTTTCTGTTGGATCAGGCTGTAAGCAGGACAGAGCAAGGATTTTATCTGGGAGAGGAGGAGAAAAGTAGGTGATGAGTAAGGTTAAGAGAAAAGCTGCTGCTGTAGCCCACCTCTGGGTACTTTCCCAGTCTCATTAGCTCCACGGATGGAGCCTAATTGGTGTTTGGTCCACTGTTCTACACCCTTTTAAAAAGCAAAGTCTGGGAACACCAGATTTTTGAGAATTTTAGGTTTTTAGTATATTTATAAATCAGGCCTTTTAGGGTAGAAATGAAAAAAAGGGGGAAAATGAAAGGACTTTTTTTAAACTTTTCTCCCTACACCTCTGCAATTCACATGGATGCTTGTCTCCTCACTTGCAATAACATGCCCAGCTGTACTCTTGCATAACAAGATCCTCGACACATAATCCACAAGTCTGTGTGGGCTGGTAATTAGCGCTGGCCCTCGTTCAGTCCCTGGGATTCATTCCTTAGGGCAGCAACATTGGCCCCTCAGTTAAGCATCTGCACTCCTCAAGTTTGAAACCATTTTTACCTCACTGGGGCTGACTGCACACCTCGCTGTGTTTGTGCAGGGACCTGTGTTTGCTCTGTTGAGGATGGGCAGGTGGATCTGTCCTTGGGCAGAAGTCAAAGCCTTTCTTGTTTTCCACGACTGGTGGTGGATTTCTGACTGTTCTACTCTCAGTTTAAATAGTGAAAAATAGTTCCAGTTCAGCCCAGGTAGCAGGAGTTTCGTGTGAAGCCTTGCTTACTGTGTTTGTGTTCCGTCAGGTGAAAGATGAGCCGTGTGTTGTAGGACCACGAAATTCATCTGCTACCTGCCAGGCAGGCATTTCCTCTGGGAGGGAAGGAAAAAGCAGGAGACTATTTTTAGCTCTGAAATACTTTTCTTGAATGACATTCAGTCCTCGCCAGCCTTTGATGAGCAGAGAAATAATCCCTCAAGGGAGCAACGGAAGGTGCCTGGATCTGTGCTCGGCTGCTGGCAGCTCCCGGTGCGGCTGTGGGAGTGCTGGGGCAGCTCCTGGCACTGCAGACATCACCTAGTGCAGGCACTGGGTGAGAGTGAAGAGCCCTGGAGTGCAGGAATGTATCTGAGCTTGAGCAAAAAGGGTTCTGAGCCCATTTTTCTGAGAGAGACCAGTCCTATGGAGGAGGACACGGCTCTGAAAGCCACAAGCCCATCACACATCAGGAGCCAGCGCTGTTCCCATGCCCAGGCTGGAGAACCCACCTGCAAATATGTGAATTACAAACCCAGTGCTGGTAGGTGGCGGCTCCAGAAATAGATGCAGTGATAGCACATAACGCTCCCTGATAGCTGAAATAAAAAGAATTAAACTGTACAAAAGTGTGCTTTAATTGCTAACTCTCTCCTGTCTGCTTAAATCACTAGAAATACAGGTCTCCTCTTTAGTGATGAGCAGTTCCAGGCAGAACAGACGTGATAGGGGAAACATGTTTGGAATAAATACTGATGTGAATGACACTTATTAACTACAGTGTGGCATATTTATTTCTCTGTAGTTAGCATAATAGCACAGCTTGAGATGAGAAGGGTTCTTTCCTGGTGTCTGTGTGTGTGTGCATAAAAATAACAATGGGTTGTTATGGACAGAATGCAGATGATTCTCCTGTCTCTGCAATTAGCACCAGCGTTTGGATGGTGTCAGTTGCTGTGGGAGGTGAGTGAGTGGCCCAAGCACGGCTGTGCTTTGAGAAAACCTTCCCTGCCTTGTGTCAGCAGGAGACAAGTGAGACAGCAGCACGAGAGAGCCTGGCTGGCTCCTCTCAGTGCCCAACAGCTGCCTGTCTGCGGTGGCTTTGCTCTCCTTTTGGGTGCTGCAGAGCTCCTGTGAGGGTGAAACACCCCTTGCCAGCCCCCCCCGGGACTCCTGGTGCTCTGACCACAGCCAACAGCCTTAACTGGAGCTGTGGCTGGAGTGGGAGGAGAGTGGAAACATTCTGGTAATCTCACAGGAATTCAATCCCAGACATGAAGGTGACTGGGTGAAAGCTTTACTGTCTCCTGAGGAGGTGGCTGGAGATCAGGTTGGCTGCTGGAACGTGCAGGTTACCTGCCCTTCTGCTGGTGGGAACCCGCTCCTCTTAGCCTTGCCTTGCTTTTCTGTGCCAGGTGCTTTCAGGTGCTCAGTGCCTGCCCTCAGAGCAGAGAGTGGTGCTGGGGCTCTGCAGGAGGTGCTTGGTGCCTGCCCTGAGCCTGCTGGGTCGTGCTGGCTGTGCCAGGGCTGCCCTGCCCCTCTCCCTCCATGGGGTTTGGGATTTCTCACCCTTACGGAGCGAGGGCCTGCAGTAATTTTAAAAGCATTGACCAGTTCAGTGAGGGCTTGCCATTTCTTCCCCAGGATCCTGGAGCAAGGAGGGAGGGAAAGCTTTGCTGAGGGTCCGTGTGTGGGGCAGACACAGGCTGGCAGCCCGTGTGGGGAGAAGAATCCCCTTGCAACAGCTTCCAGACAAGTCTCTTGGCACCTGAGTGGTTCAGCAGGCATTGTCTTTGAGTTGTTGCTTTGAAACAGCAATTTCTCATCTCTTCTGCCTACATTTGAATGTAAGAACACGTGGAAATGGATATACTTGGACAGCACTGTCTCAGGAGGCATCTCATAAGCCTTTTTGTTGAGGGGAATAATTAAACTGTGGCAAAAGTATTTACTTGTCAGGTATTTGCCTGCCTTATTTGTACCATATTCTTCCATGGCTGAAATGTAAGATGAAAAACCTGGGAGTAAAAAACTTCCTGTTCTAAGTCTGCTTGATTGAGTGCTTGGTTCAGAAATACCATAAAAGTGCCAGGCCAGAGCTTGAAATATCTCATTACCAGGTGTCAGGCTGCTTATAACTTCCACTCTGGGATTGTTGAGGTTTTTTTTTTCCTGTTGGTCTTTTAATGAAAATGCCAAAGGGGGAAAAACTATTACAAAAAATAAAAAATGCTGCTTTGATTGAAAATAAAAATGCTGAGCCAGCAGCAGCTTTCAGCAGTGCTTGCTCTGTTGCATTGCCCTGACTATATATTATTTCACAAGCCTGTGGGATGTTGAACAGTCTGAGGGTCTGGTACGGGCATGGACCTGCTGGCTTTTGGAGTGCTGGGAGGTATTGCAGAGCTGAGAGATGAGCAGGTAGTGAATGTCAACTGAGGGATCTGACAGGTTGGCAGGGAGGGAAAAACTCAGATGCTGAGGTTACAACACTGGCTTGGCTGAAGTCAGACAAGTGTCCCCTGCAAGGCACAGCCAGCACCACCAGCTGAGGGTACAAGGACCTTGCTGGATGGATCTTCTGTGGCTGCTGGTGGCCTGTGACAATGTGGGGACACTATTTTGATGCTCTTGCCTTCTCTTGCAGGGCTGTCTGCTCTCCTACCTCTGGGTGCTAGCACAGTGAGGGAGCACATGGCATTGCCAGGCTCTGTGTGATGTGTGAGTAGGAGCAGTGAGGACACTCTGGACCTGTGAGGGGGCACTGAAGAAGCAGCCAAGAACTGGTGGTCTGAAGCATGAACAGGCAACAACGGTGCTGGGAAGGAATGGGGGGAGGCTGACACAGAGCACTGCTGGAGAGGCTGGGGAGGGCATATGTCCTGTGCCTGAAAGGAGGAGGAAGGTGCATCTCTGGAGAGCTTAGTCATAGTTGGAGATTCATGTGGCCCTTTGATAAGCTTCCTGTCATGGAGGAGATGATGCTCCAGAAGGACAGTCTTGGCCAGGTCCAGCTTGTCCTGACTTTGGGTGGCATCAGTGTCTTAATGCTGGACTTCAGCAGTGCTTCCCTGCTGCCTGGGCATCTACCAGTGGGTTGGAGGATCTCCATTTCATGCTGGAGGAGGTTCTGGCAAGGATGGAGGTGTCACAGCTTGTATGCCAGCACTGGAACGTGCTGGCTGCTGGGAAGCCTGTGATCCCCGTGATCCCCTTGCTGTCAGTGAGCTGTGCCTGGGACATGCAGACAGAGGTGCCCGAAGACACTGCAGTACCACTGGGGGAGGTCACAGTGCCCTGGAGCAGCCTGCATTTGTGGGGGGTTTCTTTGGTCCTCTCCAAGGTCCAGCTGATTGATCCTTTGGGCCTGCCAGAGGCTGCAGTCCCCTCCATATAGGAATGCTGGCACTTTCCACAGCAGGAAAAGGAAACTTGGAGACGTGGCAAACAATTTGCAACACTTAGAGCTGCACAAAAAGCATCTTGCATGGAAAATCAGAGCAGGAAAAGCAGCATTTACCATCAATATAATGCAGCTGAAATATCTTTCGTAGAGATAATCATCTCTGACTCCAGCAGTAGAAATAAAGGACAAAAATGGGGAGAAGCCAGAAAACACGGTCGTGGGAGTGAGTCTTGGTGAAATGAAAATTAAAAACACAATGAAAAGCACAGAATTGCCTTAAGTAAAAACAGCCGCCTGCCTAGAACAACAACCGAGATTATATGGGAAGCACATGGGGGTGTGGGGAACCGGCTGAGCGCGGGGCTGGGGCTGCAGCAGGGCTGGGGCTGTGCCAGTGCTCAGCTGGGAGGGAAGGGGGGGAAGAGCCCTTGCCCAGACTTGAAAAAGATTGAGATTTCAGGTTTCCCTCGCAGTCTAGAGGACATTCAGGTCCTTGCCTTTAGCGCCCAGTCTGAAGGACAAGGCAATTTATGGTCTGCCTGAAGGATAAGGGCTGATCCCGGCTCCTGCCTGGTGAGGCTCATCCCCGAACTGCTGACCTTTAATGGACAGCGTGTGCTGAACTGGCCTCCCTCAGCAAATCTCGCTGAGCCTCACGTTTAAAGGTCTGTGCAAGCCAGTCCTCATCCAGAGCTCGCACAATTGAAGGGAAGATTTCCACTGGCACAGATCCAACCCCCACCAGGCTCTGATGGCTCAGAGAGGCAGCGCTGCCAGCTGGACCGATTCGAGAGCAGCCCATCGAGGTCGTTATTGTCCCTGCTGGGGGGGGCATGGACTTATGCAAATCAGAGCCACAAGACCGGGCTCTTAAATGCTGTTTCCCTCTTCATTTAAAAACAAGTATCAGTTTTTAAGTGCTGCAGGAGATGCGAGGCCTTTTATAAAAGGATGTCAATGTATGGTGTGAATACCTATGTCTTTTGACTACTTCAGGCTGACCTTGATGGTTTTGTTACGCTAAGTGTCATAAAAATCAAACTGCTAAATTAACTGTCTGCTATTTCCCATAACACCAAGGAAGCACCTGGGGCCCTTTTGCTCCCAGCAGACAATGGCTCACAGAGGCTTATGCAACTCCTGCTCTGCTGGTGGCTGCTCTCTTCCAGAGCTGGCACGGTATTTTTAGATGCAAAGGAGAAGTGTCTCCTAACTATATGCTAATCACATTTTCAAAGCTTCAGCTGATATTAAAATGATTCAGCCGTGTCCTGAATTCACACACTTTTGTTTGTTGCCTTTTGTATGCTCTGTGTAGCTTTTCATATGACTGTGCCTATTTTCAACCAAAATCATGGTTTGTGAGCAGCCGTATGACAAAGGATGTTTTTATCCTTTTTTGAAGATCTTTTGAGTTATCCTTAGCCCCAGTTATCTGAAATACAGACTCATGCATATATATTCTCTCTGCAGGCAAAGAACAGAGGCAAGAATAGACTTTACAGCTGTGATTCTCAAATTTTATTAAAGGGCTGTCTGACCTTCAAGGAGAGAAGAAAGTATTTGGGAACCAAGTCATCATATCTGATGCTGCCACACTGATGTTCATTTATGGCCAAATAAATTCTTGACAGGTTTTTTTTTATTACTTTTGCTTGTCCTTTTGTTTAGCCTGTTGCCTGATGTGAATGTGCTCAATAAATGTCTGTCTCTGCCTGGTGCCTCCCACAGCCCCCTCAGGCCCACGCTGAAGGCAGGTCTGCAGCCCTCGTGGCCTCTGCCCCCTTGGTCTGATGTGTTGTCTGCTAAGCTGAGCAAAACAGTCAGTTCTCTTCAGATGGTCTGGTGAAACTAGTCCTTGTCTTAGCAAAAAAAGTGCTGCCTGCTCAGCCCAGCCCACTGTCTGGTTCTGAAGAAGTATTCTCTAATTCAGTGCAGTGCAGAATAAATTCACCATGTACTGACACAATCAGGGAACACAACAGGAGATTGCTGCAGCTCTTCCTGGTGAGGAGCCCAGCATGGAGCTGGTGGGGCCATTGGAAATGAAGGAGTTGAGCTGGGAAGACTCATCTGGGCTTTGCTGGTGTTCCCAGACCCAGCACACGGAGCAGAGGAGGGCTGTCAGCTCTGCAAGGGGAGCAGCTCTCTGCAGAGGGAGGCGGCATTTTGGGGATCCCCACGAAGGATAGTGCTTCCAAAGCCAGGTCTTCCTGTGGCCAAGCAGTGCCTGGATTTGCTGTTCCCCAAGGCCACAAGGGCTGCTGCCCTCCTGGAGCACCTCTGCCTGTGGTGGGCAGGGAGGGCACTGCCCCTCTTCCCCGGCGATTTTGGGATCTTTGCCCTTGCCGAGCTGCTCTCCTGCTGCCCTGCCCAGCCTGTGGGCTCAGACTGGCCAGGCATGGCTGTAGTACTGAGCCCTTCAAGGGGCTGCCCTGTGGCTGCCCGGAGCCCCCAGCCCTGCCCGGCTGGACCGGCCTCTCTCCGGGGCAGGGGGAGCTGGAGCCCGGCTCCCGCATTCCGGTGCCCCGGTCCCGCATTCCCGGTGCCCCGGTCCCGCATTCCCGCTGTCCAGGTCCCGCATTCCCGGTGCCCCGGTCCCGCATTCCCGCTGTCCAGGTCCCGCATTCCCGCTGTCCCAGCCCCTGCTGCTCTGCAGCCACCGAGCCCCTCTGGCTTTCAGCCGCCCCTCGTGTCCAGCCAGGAGCGCTGGCCCAGCATCCCCGGAGGGAGGGAACGGCACCAGGGTGAGGCACAGGTGTCATTCTGACAGAAGCTCATCCCGTGTAATTGAAGCCCCTGAGGGAGCGACTGGTGGAGGATTTGTTCTGTGCCCTCTGTCTTCTTCCCCTCCCCCTCTTTAATCCCTGTCTTGCTCGGATTCAACTTTTTATCCTGAATCTTCAAGGACCGGCACAAAACAGCTTCCACAGCTCAGGAAGCTGCCCAGATTTGCATTTAGCATATTTAAATATTTAGCATATTTAGGGTTGAATTAAAGCAAAGGGAGACAAAATTGGGAACAGACCAAAGGATAAGTGTGTGTGTGTGTGTATGAAGGAATAAAGGCCATGTGTGCAGACACACGGGGAAAATAAAACATGGGAAAGAAGACAGGGAGAGCCTGGTCCCTCTTTGTTGTCATATCAAGCACACTGTGACTAATGGTGATAATTTTCCCCCCCTCCCCAGTACCATAATAGAAGAAAAAACCTAATTGTCATCTGCCACCCACTGTTTGTAAAGCAGCTTCTCTTAAATAGTTCTTATGTATTGAGTTCAGCTGTCAAAAGGAGCTGCTTTTTTCATGGTCTGCAAAATGCATTTCAGTACGAACACAGCTCGATGCAAAGGTCACCCCATCAAAAATGTTTCCCTCAGTAGTGAGTATAATGGCAAAACCCAGCATTTTGCAGTCTATTCTCACCATTTTACTTGATATTTCTTAAATGGTAGACAGCTGGAGATTAAATTCCCTTTGATGGGCAGAATTTGAAGGAGAATGTTCTGTAGTATACTTTGGGCTTCCCCCTCCTCTCTGCCATGCTGTGGTATGGGCTTTTTAATAGCTACTTATGACAGGTAGTACGAGCCATAAAAAGAGCAGGAGACAGAGGAAAATTGCCTATTGTTTTTTAGATTGGCTATCGTTCCTTAGGATGTTAGGATGTGTTCCTGTGTGTGCTAGTGTTTTAATGGTAGTTTGGTTTCTGAATGCTTAAATTACTCTCTCTCTCAGTGTTTCCATTAACTTGACACATTCCAAAATGAAAAGAATTTGGGAGCCAGCCTGCAGTGTGAGGAGACTACAACGACTGTAAATATCACTACAGACAGTAGGAAGGGGTCACATAGCAGAGAGAGGGAGGGCTCCTCCTAAGATTTCCACAGGAGCTGGGGTAAGGCAGTTTGAAGTTATTATCACAGGTGTGTTTGTGCAGGGGTGCCTGCTCTGTGTGTCTCCTCTCATGCTCGTAACATAACCTGGTGGGGGGAAAAAAAAGACATGGTCAGACTGTCTTCTGCCAGATACCTGGAAGTGGGTGTTACATCTTCAGGGATATAACTTGCACGTTTCACCTACATTCTTACAAAACCTTTGCTATGTTATTGAGTTGTGGAGGGGAAGTTTGGGGAAGGCTTTATTTGCCCCTAGAGGAAATGGTTTCTGCTGTTGTGCTGCCTGGATTAGCCCACGGTAGCCCTTGTCCTGGGGGCAGACAGTGAAAACAGTGGTTCTGCACCAGCTCCTTCCAAACACTTGTCAAGTAATGGAAAAGGGAAGCTCAAGCTAGTTGAGAATGTAACCCCAGCTGCTCCCTTTCCCCTGGAAGAAGGAACCTGCCTTTCAAACAGACATTTCTTATAATTTTATCTCCAGTTGGAATTTGTGCACTGATTGAGGCTTCACTCTGCTTAAAGGCACAATGATATTAAAGAAAAAAAAAAAAAGGCAAATACAAATGGTGCTAAATCTGCCATGAAAGGCAGTCCTCAGGAGAACTTCATATTGCAATAGTGGTTGGTGACCAAACTGCCCTGGAAGACTCAGCAGTGGTGGGAGGTCACCCTCAACAGACAGAGGCTGTAGTGGCTTGAGGAGATGAGTGTGTCAGTCTGCAGGAAGAACCAGGCTCTGCCTTGGTGAAGGTGATGTGGTGTCACAGTAGTTCCTGGTGTGGTGACACAGGCAGATCAGGGCATAACACTGGTTTGGAGATCTTTAATGCCAGCCTTCAGCAGGGGCCCTGGATGCAGATTGAACCTGGAGCATTTGAATCATTAAGCCCAGGCTGTGCTGTTTGATCTGTTAGTGAGTAGCAGTAATGGATGGAAATTTTGTTGGTCCAGCTCCTGAGACAGCAGGGGCAGATGGGATAATGCCAATCACACCTCACCTGCAGGAGTACACCCTGAACAAATTTTCTGGTGTCAGGACAGAAAAATTCAAGTCTCTCCAGGTCTTGTTCATCTCTTAAATGTTAGCTTTCCCTTTTTTAAAGGGCTATTGTACCGCATGTAAAAGATTTTAGCTGCAAGTGTGCTCTGAATGCAGCAGGACCTGCTCTGTTCTATTGTGCTGGCAAAAATGTCTTGACAGGGACAGGTGTCAGAGCTCCAGGCTGAGCTGACTGGCCTGGAATTAGGAGAGGATATTTTTCCAGGGTGTTCCAGCTGGGGAAAACCACACGGTCTGGTCTCTTCTTGTTTCTTTGCTGCTGTGCAGTCCAGAGAGCTCCTTTGGTTTAAGTTGGGTTATTCATGGCTAAGTGGCAGGGGTGAAGGAGTCTTTACTTTGTCTCTGGGCCTCTCTGCAGGTGACAGTGCCATGAGGTGGCACTGGCCACCAAACAACATCTGGCCAGATGCAGAGTACAGTCCAGACCCTAAATGTCAGCCAAAGCACTGCTCTACCTTATAGTTGTCCTTTGACTTTCAAGTAGACCCAAATTCCCATTTCTCTATTCCCATGTTGTTTGAACACCTCAGCAAAGTCAGTCATGATGACAGACCAAACTCTTGGTGCATTGCTTTACTGTGTGCACACTTCCAGACCCTTACTGCATCTGGAGGGCTGGCTCTTGTTCAGTCTGCACACTCCCTGCAGGATTGCCTTGAGTGTTTAGTGTAGTGGTGCTTCTCTCTTTTCCAAGATACTCCATTTCTGGCTAACATTTCTTTGCCAGGGCTACCTGGTATGGACAGTGGGAATTGCAGTGTGAATAAAAGCTGAATCCCTTGATTTTGCCTGGGCTTGGTTGCTCCTTGGGAACTGACTCAGGTGAGAGAGGGGCTGGCCAGGCTTGTTAGCAGGTGCTGGGGAGGGCGATATAAACCTCTCCAGGGAGCCCGAGCAACCCGGAGCAAAGTGAATGGGAGCGGGCAAACAGGGGGGTGGCACGGCAGTTCACTCAGTCAGGGCGAACAGAGGGCACAGCCACCTCTTAGGTCTCTCAGGTGAGCTTTGTTTTATTTATTTTTTTTCCCTCACATTTCAACTAAAGCCGCTAATGGTTCCTGTCTGTAAAATGGATTTTGCTTCACCCAGCAGGGATGATGTGAGGATATGTTTGTTGATATTCTTGGGGTCCTCATCTATTTCTGGGAGAGTGCCGTGAAAGGCTTGAATGACAAACTCTTTCTGTCAAAGCATACCCATAATTAAACTAGTTTGTTTATCTGTGAGTTCAGACAGCCTTATTAAGGCTTTTTCTAACCTTGATCTAACAAGTTGTGCCATGTGGTGTGCCACACATCTGCTGCTCCGTGCCTGCTGGGGAGGGTGGACACCTGGTGTCAGAGGGAGAGTAGTGGAGTGGAAACAGTGGCCTCACTGGGAATTTCCTTGGAAGGTGAAAATCCTGCCTGGCTATTTGTGAAACGCTGCCGTGGAAGCTCAGGTAGGTTTGTTGTCAAGCAGGAGACACTGTAAAAGCAAATAACTGCAAGTTGGCAGTACTTAATGAGGATCCATGAGTTGTGAGAGGTGAAGTCATGTGGCAGCAGCCCTGGCTGCATTGCTGTGTCACTCAGTGGGGGTTGCTCGTGAGAGGCACATTTGTGCAGTGAACCTGGTGCACGTGTTGCTGCTCCTCAGTGCAAGACAGGCTGTTTCCATCAGGTGTTCTTGTGGGCCAGATAGAAAATTGGTACATGTGGTCATGTGCAAGGACCATGACTGGTTCTGCTCTCCTGAAGTGGAGGGGAGAAAGGGGAATGTCCCCTTGTGGACAGAGTTTGGTAGGAAGGGGAAGCAACCGGCTGGAGAGGGGTGGATGCCTGAGCGCTGCATCTGCCAGAGTGGACACTCGAGCCTTTGCAATACATAAATCATGGAAAATGTGTGTGCCCTTCTCGTTGTGTCAAAGTCAGAAAGTCCTGACCCAGCTGGAGAAAATAACAATTTAAACAGAGATGTCATCAAGCAAGATGTTCCAGCTCGTTAGAAAACAACTTACTGTATGCTTGAAAGGCGCCTGCAACGCATAAAAAGAAATGGCTCACTCTTGCTCTGGAAAATCTAAAGCAGAATAGGCAGATATGACCTCATCTTTTCATGCTGGAAAATTACTGCCTCTTAACTTGATGTTCTTGCCATCTTAAAGTGGTTACCGGGAATTCAGTGATTTAGGAGCAAATGCAACTGTGGCTCAATTGCTTATCTGGTTGGAGCAAAGTCTCTTGGTTGGAAGGGTGTATAATGAGTGGAAAAACCATTGAACAAGCAATACTGTCCCTCTTTTTGCTGGCCTCTTCCAGGTGTCTGGGAGGCTTGGGAGGGAAGAATTTGAAGTCAACTGTGTGGCTTGACCGTTGCATTGATGGCAACTATGGTCATGCCATTCAGAGCACAGACTCCTGCTGAGGTGCCCCACAGTTCATTTGGGAGGCACAGTCCCAGTGGCACTGCCAGAGTGTTTAGGAACACAAGCTTGTTCCACGGTGCACACACAGTGTACCTTTTGGGGCTGATCTAAGGGATGTAGCAACAGCTGGCACAGATGGCTACATCTGTCTGTCCTCCCCTTATGCCAGTGCAGAGTACTGGGCTTTTGCTGTGACTGCAGAGCTGGGGCAGACTTGCAGGTGAGGTCTACCCATGGGCTGCAGGCTGCTGGCAGGGGACATCACCTCTCTGGGGTGGGCTGCCATGTCAGAGATCTTTTGACTAGAGTATGGCTTTTGGGAGATGACTTATGAGCAAAGACAGCTCGGCCCAGCATCTCTGGGACCACAGCCATTTCCAGAGAGTGCATCTAATGAGAGAGAAGTTCCTGAGGAAATGAGAGAGTGGTGGCAGTGCTGGAGAGTCATAATGACTAGCTGTCATGTGCTTCACTCCACAGTGCTTGAATATACTTTTTTCTTCAGCAAATTCCATAGTTCTAAAAAAATAAGTGGATCTGTCTCTTGAGTATAAGAACTCAGAAGCTCTGAGCGTGGTCTGGGGGTCCCCAGGTTCCTGCAGGCTCTCCCAGGGGAGTGAGAGCCAAGCCCTGGCTAGGGAAGGTGTTCCTTGGCTTCAGGTTGTTGTTTCACAGCAGGACACAGGTAAGGCAAAGGCCCTCAGCTCTGAGACAGGCCATGTGGCGTGAGACCACTATAATATGTCTGTTTGGCACGCTTGGATGTGTAGGGATAGATGAAGCAGAGTAAAGTATATCACCCAGCAGTGATGTACTTCCCAGTGGGGAAGTCTGCCACTTCCCCAGGGAATCTATTCCAATGGCTTAATTATTCTCAGTGCTGGGAAACAAGCTTTTATTTCAAAGCTGGATTTCTTTCTGCCCATCAGGTCCCATTTCATGATGCTGACTCTTGGCTAGCTCTTCCCTGCACAAGTACCTGTGAGTATCAGTTGAGTTGTCCCTTTGTTGTATCCAGACACATTAAATTCCTTATGTCTGTCTCTGCAGGAATTCTCCAGGCCTTGGTTTCCTTTCAGCTCTCATTTAAACTCATTCCCATTTCTTCCTATTCCCTGAAAGCTGACACTCTGGTCTGCACACAGTTCTCGGGACTTAGGTCTATGTATGTTGTTTTCATGCTGCTTGCAAGAATGGTATCAGCACTGCAGAGACTTTCTTCTCTGAATCCTTGTTTTCTGTCTTGTGAACACAACATTGCCTTTTGGACCCCAGATCTACAGCCTTACCTTGTGTTCTGCAGCAGTAATCCAACAGGGCCAGTGCTCACCAGAGCAGACAGCACAGCAGGTCTGGCTGGGAGCTGGGGCGGTGTGGGTCCTGTGGGTATGGGCACAGCCTGCCAGGGTGCTGTTTTCTACCAGGTCTGTTGTCTGTGTGTTACTGGCACTCATAGAAATGGGAAAGTTCTCCCTATGACCTCTATTTCACAACAGTTTGCTTTGCAACTTAATTGGTGTTTATCAACGTTAGAAAATTTCCAGCTAGCAGATGTATTCAGACATGGCTGGGCAAGAGCAAAGTGGGGAAACAGAAACTGCTCTCACTCCTTTTGTTGGGGTTTTGCTGCCTGTCAAGGGAAAGGTGGGGATGGGAAAGTGGAGGGGAAGCTGGGTCTGAACCCACCATGAAGGCACGAGGGTACTGCTGAGGTGGTTTGTTTTAGATGTAAGAGCTTTCAGAGGCAGTTGCAGAGAGGAGCTACTGAAGGTGGTTCAGAGCAACCATCTGCTGTGGACAGGCTGTGCAGTGGTCCAGGAGAGCCACCTCTGGTTTTGACGAATATTTTCCTTCACAGTGAACTCTTTTACTTGGCTGCTTACCACAAGAATTGGTTAACCTCTTGAAAACTCTGAGAAAATGGGTAGCATTGCCAAGAGTTGATGCTTAATTAAAGGTTAAATTAACGTGTCAGCTCCCCACTGCAGTGTATAGTCCACGTGAGAAAAATCTAGGAGGACTGGAGAATGCCAGGTATTGCCTGCAAGACCCAGTTTGCAGATCAGAACAGTAAATATCTGAAGTAATGAAACAGTGCTGGGATGAAACGTAGGTCTTGTTCTTCCCACCTTCTGTCTGCAGTGTCTGAGTCTCACTAAAGTTGCTGGGATTTCAGTGCAATGCTTAAGTATGTGCTTAGTTTCTAATTTCTCAGACTTAGGAGGGACTCAAATGTGAGATCTTGTGGCAGGAGAAAAAAAAAGTACAGAAACCCAAATTAAAGGGCAGGGTATCTTTTCTTTTACAGAGTTTGTTTTCCTGTTTAAATGCAAATATTTGGCCATGATAGCTTGCTTTAGGAGAAATAAAGAGATTGCTCCTCCAGGCTATGCTGATTTTCTCACCTGAATCTGCTGCTATAATGGCAGTCAGATTAAAACAAAAAAAAATTTAAAAAAATGGCAGATGATTGGGATGTTAAATGTTAAATGTTGTGGAGAGCATGGAAACCCTGTGTCAGCCCAGAGCTTGTAAAGGTAAACCCATCACTTGGCAGAGACATCTTAATAGGCTTGTAAAGTCTGGCACCATCAAACCCACGGTTTGGGTTTTATCAAAGCATGGCAGTGGAGCCTTGAGAAATGACAGCTGTATTATCTGCCTTGAGATCATTCTGAGAGCAACATCAGGAACAGGCTGGAAACAGTTCAGGAAATACTTTTATACTGAGGGTTTGCTGGGGGGCAGAAATGTATAGGGAAATTGAAATGAAAGAATTAATAACAGTATCAATAACCTTCCTACAGCAGCTATCAGGCGTGACATGAAAATGACTTGAAAGTTGTCATCTGCCGTGCATTTCATTCCCATCAGGAAGGTTTGAGGGATGAGAGGAGAATCCAAACAAGGCAATTAGAAGACTGGAGCTTGTTGTGGAAAGAGGGAATGACTGATGTGTAGAACCTTTCAATGCAATTTTCCCTACCAGACACAGGGGCTGGGCCAACTTCTGATATAGTGGAGCAGATTTACAGAGTGACAGCAGTGACTGCAGTGTCAGCTGCTGTGCACAAGGGTGGTCTGTGCAAGATGCTGATGGTTGCAGTGAAAGACATAGTGCAGCTCTTCCTGGAAGTAGATCCTAGAGGCTGAAGATTCTAGCTAGGGTTTCTCACTCACCACCAAAATGATTTAAATTCATCATTGAAGTAATTGCCAAGTTTTTCAGTACTTTTTCTGGGCTATGGACCAATCTCTCTTAGTGCAGTCCAGTTTGTGTGGGTGTAGGGGACAGTAAAATGTCCTACTTTTTTTTTTTCTATCGCTGTATGTTGACTCTGAGCCATTTGTACTCAATTCTTTTGCTCCAGGATGACTTGACTCGCAGCCAGGAGTCCGCTGTACTTGTCTCGAGCTTTGGGACTCTGGACCCAAACTGGAACTATCCATAGCTACTGGAAAATAGAGCCCAGCACGTAGGTTAAACCACTTATAAATGATGGCATGACTGAGGCAGCCAAGCTCTATTTCTGCAAGTGACATAGTCACCTAAGAAATGAAACCACACTGGAAATGCTCCCCTTCCTGCGGTCCAAATGCTTTTCAGACATTACCTAAGCCATGAGGCTGTGATGGGACAGACTACTGTGATCCCGTTTGCCAGTTCAGGTCATTAATGTGCAGAGGAGAAGGGACTCAATTTTCAGATTTTCCCAGAGACAGCAAGTTTCTATTGCACTTTATGCTCAAACTTAACCTGCAAATCATCCAGAATTGACGTTGGGTTTTTGACCTATATTTAGGTGTAGTTTTGCCATGTGACTGGGCAAGCTTGCAGTGTTACCAAGGGAAAAGGGAAGAAGTGAAGCTTGCAGTCTCCATTTTCTGAATTAGCAATTGTGTGTCTGAGAGAAGCTAGTGAAGAGGACAAAGCACTTGCATGACTGCATGGTGAATGCCGAGGTGCAAACGCAGTTGCACAGCACTGAAAATACAATAGTCTTTTTATACAGAGGAGAAAAATGGTATGAGATGAGCAAGCTGGTCATTACTTTCTTTTTTGCTCCCAGAGCAGTCTCTCCACAATTAATTGGTTACTCCTTTGTAGTGGAGATAGATATAAGTAAAGAGGTTTGCGCTCTCAGATGGAGCACAGGCACTGAGCTGAAGAGCAGGACCTGTCTCTGCTGCCAAGCAGCTGGAAGCTGCTGGGAAGCAGGGAAGTGGTTTGGCAGCTGGAGGAAGGTTGGCTGCCTGTCTGCAGCTCGGTCCCATTCTGCTCTGGTGACAGCACTGTGTGCTGTTCAGCTCCAGCCGTGGTCCACGTGTGGAAGCCTCTGACGTGCTGGTGCTCAGAGATCTGATGCACACAGGCCATGATCCCTGAAGCCAGAGGATATTTGTGCTGCTGGGAAGCTGGAGTTGCTCATAGGGGGAATGTGCTGTTCTAAAGCAGTATAGGGCCTTCTCCATGTCTATTCCTGTACGCTTGGCACAGAGGAGAAAATGCCTTTTTAAGGGAAAGAAGTCAGTGTATTCACTGGTCAGTGTTTGGGGGGTTTATTTGCCAAAATAACCTATGCAAGCCCAGAGCAGGAACAGACCGCCATGGCACCGAGTCTGTGCTTCTAGGTCCTTTCTCCCTTTGAACATTTGCTTTTCTTCTGCAATCTGTAGTCGGTTGGGATTTATTCAGAGATCAAAGACAGATCCAGTCTTTATAGCATTCATGCCTCTGCCATTCAGTTTATGCAGATATTAATGAGGTGTGTTTTATATGGCCTGACATTCATGTCTTTCTGTTCACCCTAACGAGATTGTTCTGCTGTCCCTCTTGTTTTAATAAGCAACACAGTCTCCAAGATCAAGTTCTAAAAAGATATTTTTCCACTTAAGGATTATCAGGAGCAAAACTAGGAATGACAATTTTAACAGGCATAAAACACCAGGATCTTGTCTCTGCCTTCAAAGCAGTGCATTCTCCTTTGCTTTGCCTACTCTATATTATCACAGGTTTCAGGGTAACACATACATTTCTTGCCCTTTTATCTCCCTAATTGTTTTCACAAGTTTATTAATGATTTTGCAAAAGCTGTAGTGAAACTAAATGACATGCTCATAAACCTTTAAAGGAGAATATACCCGTCTGGTGATGGGAAAAGTCTCATTAGTCTTTTGAAATCGCTCCCAGCAGGTTTTTCTGCAGATTCAAACTTGTTAGGTGCATAAATACGCTTCTCTAATTCAGTCGGCTGTGCTGATTGTGTGACAACTGAAGTTTGCTCTGCTTGTAAGTAGCCACTAAAATCACCTTTCGAAAGCAGACGTTGTGAGAACCAGAACTAGGCTGAATTCTGAGGGCTTTTTTTAAGAAATCTGTGCAAGTTCTTGCGCTCCTGATGTCACCTATGCCCTGTTTCCAAGAAAATTCTGTGCTAGCTCTTTGGAAGGAGACTGGATTTCTCTCTGAGCTGGGAATATTGAAGTGATGATGATATATAGTATCTGCAATACATCTTCAGTCCAGGGCTTAAGATGGTGTAAGATTTTGCTGGGACAAGGACTAAATTATGTGGGATTAATCTCGAAGTGATAAGTGAGCTCCTTCATGGCCTCTGCAGATGATTTGTTCTGACATGTGTGCAGGGCGGAGAGGAGAGCTGGGTACAGAGGAAGGCAGCTGCAGCATCTGTAGGGAAACGTGCAGCATCTCCCACAGGAGACAGTCCAGATCTCAGTGGGCTGGGCCAAGGCCATGCCTGGCCCCACCAAGGAGGTTAAGAAATGAGTCTTTGTCAGTGGTGCTCTTCAGCAGGGCTTTGGGCACGATGCAGTGGTGGGAGGGAGAGCCTGACACAACAGCGTTTCAGCTCTGCGGGACGTGGAGGGCTGGAGGCAGAGCAGGGCAGGTGTCTGGGTGTGAATGCGCCCAGGGGAACTGAGGCCAGAAGGCTCAGTGCTCCTGCAAAGCGCTGGGGACGTCCTGAACTGCTGGAGCAGCACATTTCCAGCCTCCCTCAACTCAAATCTGTTCCTTCTATGCTGAGATAAGGAACGAAAATGATTTCCAAGTCTTGAGAGTGCTTTCCTTTGAGCTCATTTAGATGAGGATATTTCTACCACGCAGACCTTAATTGAAGTATTTGATTTCACTTTTGTTTGTGGAGTTAATTTATGTGACACAATTAAAATACATGTTATGTATATAATAGGAACTTAGAACTGGAGTAGATGATTAAACCAACTGAACAGCAGCCTCTTCTGAAATTTTAACTTTGCTAAAAGCATAATGATCCTTTGACAGGATATTCTAGTTGAGCATTTTTGAAAGTGAAGTTAAGTATCAGGATGTGTTTTAGGTAAGTACATCACCATGCAAGCTCTATTTTATGCCTGACAGATCTTGAAAAAATTTTGATTGGTCTGGGGAGGGAATTCTAATATAAGTTTTGGGTCTTATTGCTCAAAATTTCCTGAATGAAGTTGAACTGTCTGGCAGTGTTACCTCAAAGGGGTGAAAAACCTCCTCTGGCTGTGCCCCTTGTATGTTCTGTTGTCACCTCTCCATGTAATGCTACTCAGCACCACACTGGCATTCTCACATTAGAAAGTGAGTAGACCTCGGTGACAGAGGAAAACAAACCTCTTTTCCCAAGGAAGCAGAGTAAGCACATCCAAATGTAAAACTAGAAACCAAACTGCCTTGAGTTGGGTTTGCTTCACTAGCAGGGGCCAACAGCTCTCAGCATACAGCTGAGACAGCCCTGTTCAGTAACAGTGAGCACAGTTGTTATGTACCTGTCTCGTACAGGCCTCGCTCAGAGAGGGGATTCAGCTCTATTTTTAAGGCCTCGCTTTGTCTGAGACTTTGCTGAAGTTGTAAAGGGCTATTTTTGCTGGTTATAGGTGACAGCTGCCATAACCTGCACTCTGGCACAGCACTGTGTGGATCACAGTGAAGTGCAGCCATCAGCCCTGGCTAGCCCAGGAAAAGAGACACACCTGCTGATGTTTAACCTCGACTGTACTGAAAAAAGCAAAGCCTTTCCCGGGGTGAATTGCTCAGCTGAAGTGTCTTGGGCTGGATGCTGCCTGTGCAGGGAAAAGTCTCCTGGCAGGTGGGGCTGTAGGTGTCCTGCACTCCTGACCATGGTCTCGGTGTCTCCTGGTGGGTGGTGGGCATGGAAAGCTGGGCTGGCTGCTCCCTGGACACAGCCAGGATTCTCCTGCTCTCCAGGGCCCACTGTGCCCTCTCACCACCGGTGCTGCTCCCCGTGACTGCCCTGAGAGGGGCAGAGAGCTGTGGCTGTCCAGCCTTGCACATCCCGTGTCGGTTTTACCAGCTGGGTGGTCTCCAGTTGTTTCACAGTTTCTCTGGTATCAGAGATTAAAAGCTCAGTGTTTTTCAGAAAGGGAGCTTACAGGGATGTACTGGTTTCTGCAAGTTTCCCAAACTGGATTTTGCTGGGGACTGTCTGAAACTGCAGAAACAAGATTCTAAGTCTTCATTTTAAAATACGTTTGGCAAATCTGCTTGATTCCTCAATAAAGCATTCAGGGTAAGTGATGACACTCTTAAAGCTTGTTGGTGTTGCTGTTTGTGAAAATGTTGGAAATCTTGACCTGACTTCTTGGAATTAACTGGGGAAGAGCAAGTATATTTTTTTCTTCCTCCATTCCGCCCCCCCGCCCCGGCTCCCACTTGACAAGAAACATTTCTCATACAAATCTTTTGACCCCTCATTATCTGAAAGTCACAATTTCCAGACACTCGTTATGTTGGGTATTTTACTCACTTTTTAGTGCCTAGCTTTGGTTCGTTGTTTTCAGTTTCTGTAATAGACCAAATTTCTCCTTTCTGACAGTGTAGTTGTGCTGCTGATTTGCTGTGTGCAAAGTGTTCTGAAACCTTCACATAAGAGGTACATCTCAGTGGAAAGTCCTTCTGTTACACATGAGAAATTAATTTGCAATTAATTAAGTTGTTGGATGAATTCCTCCTTTGTTCTGTCTGAAAATGGCCTGTGAGCAGATTGCTAAATTCTCAAAAAATTCATTGCAACAAATTGTGAGTTTCTTCCCTGAAAAGTTCCTCATCAGACCAGAACAAACAGTTCACAATGTGCAAGTGGAATTCATAATTTCTTAGTTTCTTCAGTGGCTAGTATTTGGAGTGAGGTTCCATCAGTCAGTGTGAACTGCAGGTAGCACAGGATATGACTCAAAACTTGCTTTTAATCTGTCCTTTATTACTGAGATTTTGGGTTGTGACCTGAGTTTTCATTGTCTTGAGGGACTGAGCCCAAAAAATAGGGAAGTGTGGGGAGGTTAAACCTTGCCCTCAGATGGATATTTGCAGAGGACAGGTGGCTGTTCGCGAGGAAGGGCCATGTCCTGGGATTTTGGGAGGGTGGGATTAGTCCCTGTAAATAGACAATTTAAAAACACACAAATGTAAGTGGGAGGAAAAAAAAATGTGAACAGTTCTTTCGTGGAGGAGAGGGGGAAAAGAGCAAATGAGAAGTGGTGTGTGACTGGGATCTGAGGTATGAGGCAGCCTGAGGATGAGGAGCTGGATGGGAAACCAGGACAGACTGGCCACGCAACTCATGTCTGGTAGTGCTGGTAGAGGTTGTGTGGCAGAGCACTTGATTGCCAAGTCATCACCCAGCCTGTCCAGCTAGCAAATATTACAGGAGCTGAAAAAACGAATGGGAGCACAGCAGAAAATATCACCAACTGTGCTAGCAGCTGAAAAGGGCTGGACTCAACAGTGTGACGCTGGCAGTGTCGCTGCTGCAGCCACAGCTCCTCCAAGCTCCTTGCAGGCAGCTGTCAGAGAGCTGCATCTGCATTCCTTCGCTCTTGGTATTGGGAAACACCACAGGATGTAAAAAAAAGAGACACCAGTTTTTGCTGTATTGCATTGTGTTGCTCTCTGCCTGTGGCAGTTTTGTTGCCTGACTTGGTATAAAAACTGGCAAGAGCATTTTCTCAGTTGTACTCTAAATCTTGTTTTCACATCATTCTTCTTCTTACAAGGAGTTGCATGTGGCCCTGCTAAACTCTGCCTGTGCTGGCTCATGCTTGGCCATTCACACAAAAGTGAGCACTGCTAATGAAGATGGAAGTGCTGTCGTTCAGACTATTGCTGCTGTGCTAGTCTCTGGTCTCAGTATCTCTGCCCCCCATTAAAACCAACTCGGGAGCATATGCCACAGTGTTCACTTCGTCAAAACGTTGGCTGTCCTTCTAGATTAGTGCAGCTCCCAGGCCGACTGCACTGGCATCAACAATTAGTTAGTTCTGCCTCCATTAATTAAAATAAGCTAAGAGTATTGCATGTTATCGTGGCTTTCAAAAGCACAGGGGCATACTTGTGTCTATCAGCCTGTTCCCATGGCTGATCTTTGTTGACTGATTCATGTTGTATCTGTGTAATGGTTAACGCTAAATATGGAGTGAAACAGGAGCAACAATTAGTGAAACCCCAAAGATTTCTTGCTGTCTTTGGCTCAGTGGCAGCTTCTTCTCTGCTGTCTCTCATGTGAAGCATTAAAATTAGGGAATTGTCCCCTGGTGCTTGGGTAGTGGAGTGAGAGGCAGTCAGTAGATGGCACTGTCAGACCCTGCTGGGGAGGCTGCAGGGCAGTGCAGGTACAGCTCTGAGAGGTGTTTGGTGTTTGGACTTGGCTTCTCTCCTGGGCAGATTTCCTGTAAATGACAGGTGGATCTTTTGCTCCCGTAATCTCTCCTGCCAGGGTCTGGTGGTCAGGCTGGGGGAACACGTCACTCGTGTTCTGACAGGGGATCCTGCTGGGAGGGTCCAATCCCTGAAGGTGTTTTGCCACCTCTGCTCAGGCACAGAGTCAGACAAGGCAGCTGGCGTTGGCTCCACGGAATCTTCCACCCTGCAATGAGGAAGCGCCTCCGTGTGTGGGATGGAAGTGCCCAGACTGGCTCTACGAGGGCAGGGGAGACGTTTCAGTTTTGATGTCCACAAAGGTCACCGGGGTGACTCCAAGGGGCAGGGGCACCATGGCTGCTGGGGGAACTGGCACGGAGGCTGCAGCTGTGGAGAGCAGCACGGGGCTGTTCTGTGGGAGCCTGGCATGTTCTGTGTGGCAGTAGCTCTCCAGGACTTCCAAACTGCAATATGGCTTTACGGGGTTAGCCAGTTCTGCACTGATGAGATAGGTTTCTAGGAATCATCCCTTAGGAAATGAGGCTATCTAGCATTGCTGTAAAATGAGGATTTGTGGTTTAATAGTTATCATGGGAGAAACTCCAGGAATCCCTCTGCTGCATAGTCACCATCCTGAACAGGCTTCTGTTCTCCAAGCAGTGCTTTTCTTCCAGCTTCTGGAGCAGACACGGAGCTCGACATCGTGTTCATCAGCCCATGTACCGTAATATTGCCAGTGACATTCAGTCCTTCAGGGATTTTTGACTGCTGACTTTCAATGACATTAGGAGCAATCTCCATGGCCAGTGTGAGATACTCCTCTGTGCTAAGGAATATAAAAGAGACTATTGCATTTAATATATTGGAGTACAGGAGACACAGCAGGAGTTTGTGTGATTTATTGGGTAGACAAAAACGCACCATAGCATGTTCTGTAAATATAAGCACAAACATATCTCGCTGTAAATTTCCTTTACTGCTAAAGTGTCTAAAGTAATGAATGCAGTAATAATGGATTATTTCAAACAATAAGTTCTATCACAAGCTACCTGGTCATTAACCTGGGGGCACACTCAACTGCCCTGACAAGGATATAGGACTTCAGATGATGGTGGCATGGGACAAAACAGCACGTCACTTTAGGGTATGGCCTGATGCCCTTGAGTCTGACAGAGGGGGTTAGTCCTGGGAGGCTGGAGAAAGAGCCTGCCTCGGTTTCTGTGCTGTAGACCACCCTCCCTGAACTGCTTTTGCATCTTACAGGAAAGACTGACCTGCATCTATCACTGGATACCACCTCTTCACCTCGCTTTTTTTAATGTGTATCAGGCACAAGACAGGTGACTCCTGTGCTATAGTGTCTGAATCCCTCTCGTATTAGATACTTAATGGCTTTTGCTCTTGTTATCTGGAGGGTGAGAAGAGGGAGAATTGCTCTCCTTTTTTTTTTTTTTCTTCTTTTTGACAGATTCCAAATAAGGAATAGACAAATAAGTAAATACGTACATTTTTAAAAGCAGTATTAATTTTTACTCGTGGTGAGGCTGACAGCAGCTGGCTGATGGGAGGCAGTGTGGCATGGCTATTGTTATGTCTCGTACAGAGTTTGATGTAGCCAGCTGGCAAATACCAGCCACTCTCCTGAGTTCATAGCTCACCCTGTTTGTGTTGACATTTCTGGCAGGGAAAGGTAAAGAGTTATCCCAGCTGCAATAAACTGTGAGCTCTCACTCTGCATTGCTCTTAATTTGACTGAAATTGAAGTCTCGCTCAGCAGGAGCAATTCACGTGCCAGCATTTGCCATCATTACTGCTTGGCTGGGGGACCTGCCGTGGGAGATGGCACCTCTAGTGATCCAGTCCAGCTCTGGTACTGCACACCAGTAGCTTACACCTTCCTTTCCTCCCTGTTAAAACCTGACTTTGTTGTAACCTGGCTCTCTCCAGGCAGAGTGCAGAGCTGGTGGGAGGTGCTGCAGCCCCCAGAGGAGCACCAGGCTGAGCCCTGCATGTCCCTGGAGAGGCAGGTGTGGGGATGCTCAAGGACCTCCTGAAGACAAGCCTTCAAATGAGTATCCTGACCACGTGTCCTTGTACAGGGACTGGTTGTTTTAGCAGAGAGAGCTCTGTGCTCCTGGGGCTGAGCCCCCTTCTTGTACTGTTCACAGCACACTGTACTTATTCTTTTTGTACTTTGGAGTCAGGTGGGATTGTTTGTTATTGCTCATTTGATATTAGCTGCTAGATATTAGCTGCATTCCTGCCCAAGCATGAGAGATGTTGCTGATGGACAAAGGCTGTGTCAGAACACCCTTACCTTTAAAGAAGAAGCTGATGCTGACAGAGGGTTTCCTTTGAACTTTGAGAGTTCATTTCAGCTTCAGATGCCTTTGCACAGAGCCCTTGACTTCACCATTAATATTGAAGGCTTTGGGCCCAATTCTCTTTTCCTGCCAGATTTACCCTGAGGTGACACTGGAGTGATTTTTCTCTTTATTCTTATGTATCAGAGTGAAACGAAAATCTGATTTCCAACAAGAACCTAGAATATATAGAAAAACAAAGGAAAAAGAAAGAGCCAAAACTGACAGGCCTTTTGCAATACACTGGAAATATAAGGCATACTTGATGCAAAATTGATTGGAGTTGTTGGGAAACTTTACTTTCATTGCAGTGGTCTTTTGTCATGGGGCCTAATGGCATGGCATTTTGTCTTAACACATGAAGTCTTACTAAATTATGGAGTGGGTATGGGATGTTTGACTGATATTTTAAATAATGATAAAAGAACCAGTTCTGAGGTCTGAAAAACACTTTATTTTATTTGAAATAGATGCCAGAAAAAAAAAATTTGCTATTTTAGTAAGCTAAATTTTTCTGAACATACTGCTGATTAAACACTTTGTCCTTTGAACTGCTGCTGTAGCTTAAGTGGAATATGTCAAGTAGTTCTGTCATTATCTGTTGTTCTTTAATAGACCTTACTGGAATCTCTTTATGGATCAAACCTATGGGCCAAATAGCAGTAAGAAATCCTTTTGCTTTCTGGTAAGATGATGCAGGTACCCTGAGAAAAGCACTGGTGCCATGCTCTGCCAGCTCTCTCTTGCTAGGGATCTCTGTGATGTATGTACACAGAAAAATAAATACAAGGGGAGGTTTCCTTATGGTATTTTCCTCATTTTCAGTTGTAATATAATTTGGTGAATACAGGTTATACCTTTAGAAGAGAGTCCAATACAGTGCTGCAGGTGACTGCTAAGAGGTCATGTGCTCAGAAAAAGCCTCTCCTAAGCTACTCCTAAGCCCAGACTTTCTTAGTTGAGAAAGTATATTTATATAAGCCTCATATCTGGCAAAAAAAGCAGGCCAGCCAGGGACCAGGAGGGAAGCCAGAGAGAACCAGGGCATGACTGAGCACTGGCAATCACTGGCAGGCTCTGGGTTGTCTTTCTCTGTCTCTTATCAAAATAGTTCTTGTTGATTTTCAAATAATGCAAGTGGGACACCCCAGTGAGACTTTTGGTGTCTGTGGGTGGACCTGGTGGTCCTGCTTCCTTGGGTGACGCTCTGGGTACGTCGTATGGCAGCTGATTTTCCTTGGGCT
The DNA here is from genome assembly GCA_035583135.1 of Lophotriccus pileatus. Lineage (NCBI taxonomy): Eukaryota > Metazoa > Chordata > Aves > Passeriformes > Tyrannidae > Lophotriccus > Lophotriccus pileatus. Next base: position 8,130,239 of record JAWWES010000035.1, on the reverse strand, counting down.
GGATCAGTTCTGGTCACTGCCCTGTGTGTGATGGTGCTTTGGGTTGCACATTGGCTTAAATGTGGCCTCTTCAGAAGCTAATTTCTGTCGGTGCCTGCTGGCACTTGCTTTTATTACCTGCTGTTACCACTGATTGCTCTCCAGGGGAATGACCATCATGTCAAGGCTTCTGCTGAGCGCAGGAGGTTTGCAGCTCCTGCTGCTTCAACCCCAAAATCTTACCTTAAAAAAAGGGCAGATCTTCTCTTCTGTCATCACTCCAGCTGTGCTGTCAGGTCCACTTGTGAAAGCACACTGAATAATTGATCTCTGCCGTATGCAAAACCAATGGCCAAGGAAAGTGTCATCCACTGGTAGATAATTTGGCTCAAAATCACTAGTGAGGCAGCGACCTTGAATAAGTGAGAGGCCAGAAGATGAGGGCCACCAATTCTGTAGTTGCTATCTTCCCTATAACCTTCTCAGCACCAGAAAGCTGCCGAGGGCAAGTGCTGTGCACACACACCCCTGTGCTGGACTACACCAGTGCAAGAGTTACTGAGGGACAGACTCAGTGTGAGCAAGTCACTGATGGACCACGCAGAGAGTTGAGCTTAAGCACTGCTGGACAAATGCCTTGTGAAGCCCTCCTTCCCTCTGATAAGCAAACAAAAATACTTTCTCATCCTTAAAGCTGACAATTTGCCTTCACAGAGAGGAGAGGAAATTAAAAAAAAAAAATCAAAGGAAAACCAAACAATCTGACTCTCTTGCCAGCATCCTATGTTTCCTTAGGCTTTGCTCCAGCGCTTGCTTTGTCTGTACTGTTAATAACACTGTGTTTCCCTGGAAGTTGGCTACCTTTACATTCTTGCTTCTTTTTAAAAATGTGGCCTTTAACATTTGAGCTTTTGTTATTGCTGTTAATCTGTTCAATAAGGAAAAATAATAGAAGAGGCAAAAATCAAATTCTGGTCTGACTTCAGTATTGTACCACTATTTTATCTTTAATACATGCCCCCCCCCCCCCCCCCCTCCTTGGGAATGCTAACCCCTGCCTGAAGGACTGCTGAGAGCACATGGCTCCTCCCCTGTGCATCCACTGCATCCCTGTGTAGAGGCAAACAGGCTGGCTCTTCTTTCTTGTTAGGCCTTTGTGTCCTGCTCTTCCCACTACTTTTTTGACTTTGGTATTTGTATTCAGTAGCCACAGTCATGGTTCAGCTTAACTTCCTGCACCCAAGAGGCCACAGTGTCACACATTCCCTGGAACTGTGCCTGGGGTGTATTTTTATTATTCAAAGCCTCAGACTTGGTCAATGCAAGATGATACTCCCGTGATCAAAGCTGGCCTAAACCACCTTGTACTTTGTTGTACACTTTGCAATTTTAGAGTGAACATAGTTTTAAAATCCAGATATTTGAGTGATGGCAAGTTGTTTTTTTGAACCCTTTTCAAGTAATTTCACTCTGTCACTGTGCTTCTCCCAAATGGGATCCAGACCAGTCTCTGTCCTCTGAATGTGCCCTTCAGAAACACCTTGTATTATAATATGGTACAGGGTGAACGAATAGAAAGTTGGAGGCCAGAAGATAATTCCCTTCCTCTCGTCTCAGCCATGTATATGATGAAAGCATCTTTCCAGCATCTGATGCTTGAATAATTCCCCTCTTTAATGCCTGAAAGCTCTGCTCACCTCCGCCTTGCTGGCTGACTGAACTCACGCTGCCTGCGTCTCCTTCCAGGATGACAGCCAGGAAATTATTGCAGTGCAATTTAAAGACCATAAAATACAGGACGAGCAGATGGCAGCTCACGTCTCCTTCCCATGAATAGCCTGTGTCACCGTGGCACTGCTTCAGCGCCTGCTGAGCTGCACTCAGAAAGTCCAAACAAGAAGCATCCCCGGTGGAGATGATGTCTGTCAGGGCAACGTCTCAGCAGCACAGACCTTACGACTGTGGCAAAGAATTTGGGCACTGGCAAGAAGCTTTAGTGACAATGAGCTTTAAATACCTGCTGCTAAGATAATCACAATAATCTGTCTGCCAGCTTTTTCCTAATGTGCGTTTTCTAATTCATTGTGGGAGGCAAAATCCTTTGACTGGTGGAATGAAGACGTGGCACTGTGACTATAATTTACATCGTTAAGTAAGTGGAAGGAGCAGCTATCAAAAGCTGAAATCCTTCCCGAAGCAGGATAGCTGCCTTCACAGATTATTTTCTTAAAAAAAAGACAAGAAATTAGTGTTTTCATAGAAAGGAATTCCTGATGGGAGGAATCCTCAGTTCTGTGAAGGGGATTAAAAAAGCAAATATCCCAGTTGCAGGATTTGCTGCGGTCCTGATCTTTTGGAGTCTGTCCTTGGAATAGGGAATCTTCCCCACTGCTCTGTGAACTACTCTGCTTCATGGGGACAAGAGGCTGAAATAGCCATTGTGGTCATTCCTGTCGTCCCAAAGAGGATGTTCTTGAGAAAATTAATTTCTCTTCTATCTAATTGGGAAACTCATACAAAGCTCTGTCATGTATTGGCCCTTGGTGCAGCAGTCAAGTTGATCCCCTTTATCCGCTCAGCACTAATTACAAAACACCTCTGTTGCAGTGAGCAGCACTTTGCCAAAGCAAGCTGTGTGTCACCTATTAATCAGCAGCATGGCTGGGCACATTTGTTGCACAGGGACCCACCACGGTGTCAGGATTGTCATCGTTCCTTTACCGTGTGGTGCTAGAACAAAAGACAGATCTGGGATTCACACAGAACAGAGTGGAATGGGGTTAGTTGTTTGATAGGAAAGTATCTTGAAAAATATGAGTAAAACACTACATCTGAACGAGCTCTAACAGCAGAGCCAGCAGGAGAATAATGTGTGCTGAGAGAAGCACACCTACCTGGTCCTTACACAGTTTATTTTCAATTAATGAAGATGATTGTTTACACTCAAAGCCTCCTTTTTCTTTTCCCCCCTGAGGTGAGAGAGGGTGACACAGAGCAAGGAACAACTTGTCAACCTGTTGCCCAAATGGCAGCTCAGCTCCTTGGTCTACTAGCATGAGACCTTCTCAGACAGATTTGAATAGTGCCTGAAGAACACCTTTTCTTTATTCCTCTTTAAGTGAAATTGACCATAATATCACTCTGTTCCCTTGTGAGTACATCTGTGCCCTGTGGAGGCTGTATTTGAGATCCTTGTGGGCAAATCCCTGTGAGAGGCAGATCTTCGTGGAGCTGGGACTTGCAACTCCCTGCTCACCACTGGAAATGGCCCTTTCAAGGACATTTTTGAGGTGTGTTTGCAGAGGCTTGCGTTGCTGCTCGCTGTTCATGCTGAGGAATAAATTGGATTTGACTATCTGCAGCTGCTTTTGGCACCTTTCACTAGTGCAGAAATTCCCGTTGTGATCTGTGAAAAAATAACCACCAAAAATCCTTAATTTTCTAAGAAGTGTTCCTGGGAAAAACATCACTTTCCATATAGGCTGGCTGAGTGTAGCCAGTTGTGCCATTTATTCAACAGGGAGCGTTATAGTTTGCACTTTGCATTTCTAAGAATTGAATTTGCTAAATGGAGCACTTCCCACTGACAGAGCTGGAGTTGGGCTATGCTCTTTTTTTTTTTTCCCCTTTGCAGCTGGAAACCATTTTTCCCTTGTATCATAGAGCTTCTTACCCCTGTTGAATCTGGCTTAGTGTTTCTCAATACTAATAGCTTTCCAACCCACTTCATTTTCTCCCTCCATAACACAAACTCTCAGCAAAACAGACTCGAGCAAGGTCTTTGTCCTGGGTGACTTTTTGCTAAATAAGTTAGCAATGCTCTAGTTAGCAGAATCTCTTACCCCCGTGGGTGCATTCCAACTCCCTGGTACACGACAGCGGGGCTGTGACAAAGGTAATGTGAGAAATGCTGAGAAAGAGCCTGTGTCACGTTTAAACCTTGATGCAGCCAATACCCAGTGTGTGGCCTCGGACCTGCTGGGGAGATAAAGGAATAGTTTAATCTGAATCAGAAAAATCTGACATTTTCTCCAAGAGAGTCTGAAACTGGTCCCTTTTTTTTTCTCTCTCTCTCACAAATGAACAGGCAGAGTGAGCTGTCCACCCTCAGAGAAAGAGTTGACTTTGCCTTTCAAGAGGAACATTTGTTTCTTCTACATTGAATTTATTAATAAATGTGTTTCCCACAGCAACCTTAGTTCCTAAAAATATGCATTCTAAGGTTTGTTAGATTTTTTTTTTAAAAGACTTCTATGGGAGTTGTGTGCTGTAGGGTCATGCAAAAGGGAGCAGGTGTATGTGAAAATTCTTCCAGACTAGACTCTATTTTTTTCCCTTTTTTTTTTTTCTAAAAAAAAAAGCTTTTTCTTATTCCTGTCAGATGGTGAAATGAATCTTTTTAGATGACAGATACTGGACTCTGACAGGCATCTCATCTTGTATTGAGGCTGGTGACAGTCTGAAAGAAATTGCTCATCTGAGTCAACAGCCAGCTTCCCCAGCTATGTTTGTCTTTGGTGCTAATTTCATTTCTTTGCTCAGTTTTCCTGGAATCTGGGCACACACACTGACCTGATAAATAACTGAAGTCAGCAATAAAGATAAGGGAAAGTTCTACACTTCAGAGGTCAAGCTAGCCTCCAAATCATATTTGCCCTAATGGAGAACAAATTCAACACTACCAAAAGTCAAATGAATGTTTAGTCACCTGAGAAAATACCATTATAAGCTGAAATGAGCTCTCATTATTTTTTCCATTTTATTTCTTTAATTTCTCCTTGGCTTCTGCTACAAAACCAAAAATAGGGGCATTAGTCACAGGGTACTTCAGAGGCACCCTCAAGGCAGAGGCAAGGTTCTAAGGTAAATCACAGCTGGTGACTCTTTAAATGGATGAAATCGCTTGCATTAGGCCTTCAGGATGCATATTTTCATTTACTTGATTTATTCCTATTGTTTAAGCCGTGATGTGAAGTGGCACAGGTGTGATGGAGCCAGGCTGATGAGGAACTTTATAGTGAGCTGTCAGGGCAGAAAAGTCCATTGCAAAGAGACCCTTTCCTCAGGGCAGTGTGAGGATGGTGCAGCAGAAAGCTGAGAGAGTGATTTAAAGGGAAAAAAAAAGAGCAGAAGATGCCTGGGGGGAAAAAAGGTAGGTAAATTATCTGACATGCTGCTGGCACAAAGGTGCTGGATCACCTTGGTGCAAAAAGCTACAGAGCTGGGCAGAATCAGACCTTTCCTTGGAAATGGGGTGGTGATCCCTTTTTAGAGGTGAGTGGGATGTCTCAGCCCCTCATCCTGCTCTGCACAGTAGCTGATTTGCCTCCTGAGGCTTCCCTTTTCCACTTGAGCTCATCCCTTCCTTCTCCACCCAGCCTGGGAGATGATGCTGACTTGTTTCCTAGTTATGCCCATAAGCCTCCCTCTGCCTTCTTAAATGCTCTGAGTGTGTGAATGCAAGGCTGGGAGCTGTCAAATACAATATTTCTGACAGACAAACTAATTTGTTTTGTAGCCCAAAAGGTAATTAGCAAGTGTTTTTTTCCCTCTCATTGCTGATGTCACCGAGTCACATTCCCATGCCACTGTATCACCAGCATCCCAGAAAGAACCTCCTGGGTAAGGCATCTTGGCAATAACAAGGTGTTCTATTGATAGATGTGCTGCCTTCTGGGGAAATAATGGAACCACCGGGGCCAAGTAATACTTTAATAGTGTGTCCAAGTCTTCCTCTTGCCATTTATATCTTGGAAGTTCCTTAAACTACATATATTTTGTAAAGCTTTGAAAGAGAGTAAGGAGTTACTGTGGAGGTAGATATTAGCAAGGACTGGGCAGGAGCAAAGAACCTTTTATGTGTCCCACTGTGCCCCTGTAAAATCTCAGCACTGTCTTCCTCACTTGATTTATGTTTTGTTACTGTGGGCATATGAGTCTTAATTGGTTACGGGAACTTCTCTACTTAGTTTAAGTGCATTTGGGGAGTTCATTAAGGGCAGCTGCACAGCTCAGGTCTACGCACAAAGGATGAAATATTCTCGGTTCTGTGGGTGTCAATTATTTACTGTAGGAATATCTTTGTAATGAAACAACTTCTGATATTTTTCATGACGGCAAAGGTAATTCTGAATGATTGACTTGCATGTTAATGTGGTACATGAGAAAGGGTGGACACATCAGCAGTGTTTGAGTTTCTCTGCCACAAAAACATATGTACATCATAACAGAGCTGTCAGCAACTTGTAATGAAGCTGACTTCACTTAAACTGATTTTTTTTCACCTATGTGTGGGTTTTATGGTAAGTTACATTGAACCAGCTTACTGAGGGATGTCTTACTGCATTTTGTGGCTTTTGTTTGTCTATTTGTGCTGCCTTTGTATTGGGGATTAATTTGGTGCAACTTTCCTGTAAATTGCAAATGCAAGATCCTCGAACAAAAATCCCAAAGCAACTCCTTGCTCCTGTTTTGACAAAATCAAAATATTTTTCAGAAGAAACATTTTATTTTTTTTAATTATTTTTTTCTCTTCAGGAAAAAGATCCAGGCAATATCATGGTTCGTTTCCATATTCACAGATATTAATTTATCAGACATCTTAGTTTTTGGCCAGCTCTATGCAAAGGTCAGCAACAATTTTGTTTTTTTCCTGTTTCCCCCAACAAGGCATCAAAGCCAGATATATGAAAGCACCTTACTTTCTGACACAAAATATCCAGTTTTAAGGACAAAAGGACAAATTCCTTTCTGGACAGGCAGGTTTGATGATTTTTAATTGTAATGACATATATATTCCAGGGCTAAACTTGGCCAACTGTTTGTAAGTGCACACCATAAACCAGATGTGTGGCTGTGGGAGAAGGAGCGCTGCTCCTGGCATGAAAACAACAAAGTGGATGACTCTGAGAGTTAATATACTATCCTAGGCACTTCTTCATACATCAATACAAGAAACAGTACTAAAAAGTCTGCTTCTCAGATTTTAATAAGATGGTCTGTGAAGGTTACATTTTGGCTTATATTACAATATTTCACTTTCCTCAGTTCTTTAGAATCTTTTCTAATAATACATCTGTGTGTACATTTTGTGGTTGAAAACATATTTTAGGTCACTCAGTCAAGTGACATTAAAAGAAAAGTAGCTCACAACAAATTTGAAACGCTGCTGGTAGATGGGTGCAATAGCTCATCTGGTAAACAAGCTGTTACTGAAAAAAAGTTACTGGTACTGTGTATGACAATTATGGCAACTGAAAATGTTAGTTCAGCTCCGTGTCACCAATGCCATCAGGAGGCAGATGGCTCTAAGATAATCCCAGTCTGACTGGCCACGTCTGTTCCAACAGCAAAGATAAAGTTTGTTTTTCCTGTCCCTATGTTTAGCACAGCCCATACCAGCCCCATATCCTGTTGATACCTGGTAATAAATCTCCAAAGCTCCGCCATTCAAAGCAAATCCCTAGTTCTCACTCAGCAGTCTCTTTTTGACCTTAGACTTTGCTGTACCATTATGGTGCTGCATTATGTGCTGGGCTCTTATTGCAGCCATGCCTTAGAACCAGAGTTCCTGGAAGCTGAAGGCAAGAAAAGTTCTTAAGTGTTGTTGATTTTAATTTTCTTCCCGATATTCAGATCCTGGCTGATCAAGTATTCCCAACACCAGTGTGGAGTTTCCTGAAAAACATCTGCAGTGGTGGGAAATATTCTATTGATACCTGACCTGAAATGCAACACCTCTGTAAATGATATGTTCTCTGCCAGGAGGCAACAGTGTGGGCAACCCAGCAAGTATAAACTGCATCCCTGAGAACTCCTGTCACTCTCTCTGGGGTGGCAAAGAGTGACACTAGTCTTTTGAGATGAAAGCTCGGAGCTGGCCATTGCTGCTTTAGCTCAGAGTGTGCAGAATTGAGTAGAAAATGTCATTACTTTTATGTTAAGTGAGCGAAAACGTGCAAATAACAGAATATGCAGCAGTTTTTTAGCTCTCTTGAGGACAAAATAGATCTGTATAAGCTTTGCTGTAACTTATTTGCTGGTGAGGCCAAATTTCATGAAAAAAAAGTAGCTCACAGAAATTATTTGTTGATTTAAACTCCTGTAAAGGATCTAACTGTCCAAGGTTCTTGTGCTGACATGTTTGCAAAAAGCTGTTCCATGGGAGGCTGGCTCAGAGTAAAACTTGTTGGTGGGTAGAATTATGGATTTAATATATTCAACACCATTAATTGTACCTGCCATTTACTTCCTGTTTTACAGGGTCAAGATCTTTTATGCTTTCTAACCTTGGAGCAGGATGGTGAACTGATAACACCTCATGTTACCCAGAAAGTCAGAGGCAGTAGTATTGGTCCCATTACTGCCAGAGAGGCTTGTTCCTCCTCCATTTTACTGTTTATGGACACCTCTATGGCTGAAGTTTAATTTAGGTAATTTTTCAAGAGAAGCCAAGCTCTTTCTGTGAGTCTGATGAAACAGAATATGTATAAAGAATAACTAAAAATTATCTTAGGATTAATCAGAAATGCTTAAATCAGCTGGGAGAGTCGATACCCAAGAGAAAGGTAAACACAGAGCGCCAAATAGCCACCAACACTTCAGGTTCTCATCACGGCCACCTTGGGAGGAGTCTGCATTCTTGAATATATTAAGCAGCTGGAAGTAATGAACAAACTTGTAAACATTAATATGTTTTTGCAGGGACACTTAATGAGCTGAAGAAGGGCTGAATTTATTGAACAATTAATTTATTTAATGAACAGTTTGACGCAAAATATGATGCCTCTGTTGTAGCTCATAGCTGGACCTGAGGGGCCTGTGTGTTTCACTCTGGTATAAACTGCCTCCTGCTTTTAGTGCTATTTCAGTGCTATGGCAGATTTCTGGCCTTTTCAGCAGGATGTGAACAGCTAGACGATGACAGCAAGCAGAGTGGACACAGTGGAGTTAAGTTCTGGAGCAGTATCACTGCAGCCAAGATACAGCACGAATAAAGAAGAGATTGGACCTGCAATTGCAGGAGCAAAAGTACACTGAACGCTGATGTTTGCACATTTTGGAAGGGGGCTTGGATGCCATCCTTCATGTTGTGAAGTCAGCTTTATTAGTGGCTCAGGTGAAACTTTTTCTGAATGAGAAAATTATCTCCTGTGTCCTGCTGCAGCCTGTCTCTGATGGATCTGAAGTTGTCTGGTGTCCTGTGGCAGGACCTATGCAAGCCAGATCCATTTTGGCAGTTCTCAGGCATCTTTTAAATCTTGTAGACACTTGCAGCACAGCTGTGGTGCAGACACGTGGTAGAGCATGATGGAGAGGCTACTTGCCTATTCCCATGGCAGGTTGTTAAGAATTAGTTTTTCCTGAGGTGTCTGGGACTGGTCAGTAGGTTGCTTGACTTGGCTGGTGAATCCCATACAGCAATTCCTGTGCAGTTTTCAACCTCACTGTGCTTAAAGGCAGATCTTCTGGGAGAAGAACTGAGATTTCTGTGTGTTTGCTGACGCCTGCACTGGTGTTTCAGAGGAAATGGCTGACCATAACTCGCACAGACAAACCAGGCATAGCAAATCAACAAACAAGCCGTGTGATATCGTGCCAAGGAAGCCGCTTCCTCGCACCTGCAGTATGTGAAAGGGGATGTAGCATGGCTCTTTTATAGCCATGGGAATACTTGGCTCCAAGTTAGTAAACAGGATTAATTAATGATTGTTTTGTGGATGGAAAAACACGTAGCCTTTGTGGACTGTTGAGGGAATCAGGTGCCAAGAAGAAAATATAATAAGCCACTGTTTTTAGCCTGGGGTGGAGGTGCAGCCCTGGAACTGGGAAAGAGTAGAAAACAGATCAATAAGTGGCTCTCAGAGAGGAATGTTTGGTGCTAGTTAAATGGTCAACCTGCAGGGAGCTAGAGAAGGAAAAGCTGTATGTGGAGGGATGAGGAAAGCTGTTACAGAAAAAGGGATTTATTTGTTAAAAGCAGGGCCATATCCAAATGAAAATTTTTTTCATATTTAAAAAAAAAAAAAAGAAGAAGAAAACTCAGAGTGAATAAAGCATCAATTTTCCTACATTTTAAATGAGATCTAAAAAAGAACTCAGTAATGGCATTGGTTGCCATGGTGTTTAAAGGTGCAGCTCCACAGACATTTCAAATAACAAGATGCTTTTATCTGCCTATGTGGCTGAGTTAATTTTCATCTGCTGGAATTATTCATTTAGTTTGCTTTAATTATTCTATATTGGCATATCATAAAAGGGCCTGATCCTGTCAGCTTGATACAAACAGAACTGTTTCTGACTCCAGAGGAAGGAAGAAGGATTAGATATAAACTGAACTACTCAGGAGATGCAAAGGGAAATGCTGTGGCTCTGGGCTTGCAAAGATGCACATGAAGCTCTGCTGATGCCATAGAGGTCTGTTTACATAAGGCTCACAGCAGAACAGGGCAGGGAAACTTTCACCAGGCTCTGGGGTATGAAGATGCTTGGAAAATCCACAGAAGAGGTGCTGTGTCCTGTTAGCACAGGCACTGATGCTCTCCCATGTTTGTTCAGAGGGACTGTTGAGGCTGCCAGACTCACATTTGTGCCCTTCCAGGTTTTGCCTTTCTTTTGCTAAAGCAGTAACATCCCCAGCTGGGCCAGGGGACCTTGGTGAAGAGCACAAAGCCTGTCCCCTCACTTTACTCACCTCCAAACTGCTGGTGTGTTGGACCACCCCGTGCCAAACAGGCTTCTGAGCTCTCTCTTTTTGCATGTCTTTTGTGGCACTGGGAATGGTTATTGACCAAATCAAAAGGTTACTAAGTAAATGGGACCTGCACTTAGATTCACAAATCCCTAAACTTTGCTTGACTTTTGAAGTGCCGAACACTTGGCTTCTCCCTGGCCTTCCGTGGTACCTGCTGTGTGCTTGCTGACAGCAGCACCACTTGGGTGAATGCTAAAACCCCCTCTCTTGCACTCTAGATTGCAGTAACACCCCTTTGCCCCCAAAGAGCCTGGAACTTGTTTCAGATCTTGGCTCATATACACAGTTTATTGATCCTGTGCATTACAACCTTTATATCTCACTGGCTTAGCTCCCTCCGTCCCCTCGTATTTTGGCTAAGAACACAGCCATCAATACTGGCTTTGCATCTCTAAACACAAACACCTCTTTCCTGTATTTGGTTTTACTTAAAACACAGGAACGATCTGAAAGAGGAAAAATTAGAAACTGGTGACGTGAGATGATGCAGCCCTGTGTAACTTGCAGCCCTGCTGTCACTGGAAACAGGTCATCAATAAATACAGTTATTGTGTTTTCTCTCGAAATGTTAGCTGTCACATAATCTGCAATGAAATGGCAATTCAGAGTTTCAACATCTTTTCCAGCACCCACTTTATGCTCTATTTTATTGATGTTTTAGCTTGTTCCCCTTAGAAGCATGAGTCAGGAATCCTCTGTTATTAAAAGCAGTCCCAGTTGCACATACCTTTCATTTCCTTTGGATTACATTAATTGCCTGACAGCTAAAAGTGATCTGGGTTTTTCAGTCTTCAGCACTGGACCACAAGAAATATTTACCAGCTACAGCAGATTTATAAAGATGCCACTGAGATGCCTTGAGACTAACAATCAGAAAACACAGCAGCAAAACAACACTATTTTTCAAGGTTAAATGCTCAGAATGCTAAAAAAGGAATTGCACATAATAAAGCCAAACAAAACTTGGATTCAGCCCATATTTTCCTCCACTTGCCTCACATAAAAAGGAAGGTGCCAGCGTTTTAAAAATGATTGCACAACATCACACAACAATTAGAAATTTAATAGGGGAGCTTTAATTTTAATTTGGTTTTGGTTTTGTAGTTCAAATATATGTTAGTGTCAACCCCCTACCTCTATTGCACAGTCATTTTCTTTTCATGCATGCCTGGCTCTGTGTCTTTATAGGACTCGTTTAGCTGAGAATGACTGGATGATGCTATATAAAGAGCAGCTAACGTGAAGGAGGGATTGACCAGGCTGATGTTAGCAATCTGGAACTCAAACCTGTCCTGCATGACTTTGAACAAGTCATTTAGCCTCCCTGCACTCTGTTTCGCAGCTATGAAGTGCAGGTCATAGCACTTCTCACTCACGAAGGGCTGGGGGATAACTGCTTTTGGAGGTGCCCAGGTACTATGGCAACCAGAGCAGGAAAGGGGCTTGGCCAGAAGAAATACCCAGTGAATGTGTAGTGGGAAGGCAGGGATACCAAATTTGCAGGCTTAAATTCATCATCAACTCTGCAGCTTTGTTTTAGTGACAAAATTAATAGGCTTGATTCATGTTCAGCCATGGCCACCACTTCTTCTGTATAAAAAGACCCATCTTAAGGCCCTCCATCACTGGCAAAGATGCTGCTCTCAGGCCATATATGTACCGGGGTCTTTTTCCCATCAGAAAAGATTGGCAGCAGCAGGGAAAAGCTGGAACTGGTAGTAATTTTCTTCCTGTCAATGCCTCATTGTTAACCTAAGTGACGCTGTTATGGATTGCCAAGCTGGTCAAGTCAGCCATCTTCCTGGGGATAGCCAAAACTGCCTCCAAAGGTAGCTTAAGCTTTCTCAGTGATGAGGAAACTGTTGAACCCTTTGCTTTTCTCTGAACTCCATCTTTTTAGCAAAATAAGTCTGTGCTGGGAGCAGGTTTGGACACCTTAACAAGGAAAAAGGGAGATGAAAAGTTCCACTAATAACAGTTGAGACATCATTGACAGGCACTGCTGTCCTTCTAAGCCTGCCTTGAGGTTTTGATATCCCTTAGGAGGTGCATTAAGTTTCACCCATTTGTCGGTAGTTGTTCTGAGAGGTGCTGTTTCTGCAGCACTGACGAGCCGATGCAGGCGAGCGGCAAAGCTGCTGTTGCAGGTGGCCTGAACAGCTCAGTTTGGATGGCCTGTCCCTCAGCAGCCTCCTGAGATTGGTTTGCAATAGTTGGGTGACCCAGGTGCTCCCAGCAGGCCAGAAAGCTGAGCTGAGTGAGCGCTGCAGGGTGCTTTCCCAGTGGGGTGGTGGATTTGGAGGAGGGTCAGCCCTCGCCCGTCACACAGGACAGAGCAGTTGGTGACAAGGAGCTTTACACTCTAGGTAGCATCTCTGCTATCTGCATGTGTGTGTGTGTGAGCCTGAGGTATATATCTGAACTATCTTAAGGAAATACATCATTATTATGAATTAGAAATACCTATAAGGGCTTGAAAATTTGGTTTAAACTGCTGTGCAGATTGCAGATCTTACTAATTTTGTGTGGGTATATCATGTTGTGACTCCAGGTTTATTCTTCCATAATGAATATGGAAAGCAGATTTTCGGTTTTCAGTGCACTAGAACATCACACCTGTTATTATTTCTTATTTTCCTCCCTTTGCCTTTCAAGCTGGAAGGAAGTCCTCTGCCTTGGAAATGTGTCTTTTTTGCTGTGTGGGCCTTCAAAGTCTCTTGAAGCCTAAGGCTGGCTGCAGTAATTCTGCTTTATCCTTTTTTTTTTTAACCCTTGGAAAGAATTAATCATGTGAATCATTACTCATGTGAATCTGCAGTGCTGATTTTGTCATTGTTCTCAGTTGCAACTTTCACTACTTTTTTGATGATTCAACTCAAACTGTTATCACATGTTCACGTTCAGGGAGAGGCTTTGGGGGACTTAAATTCTTCTTTAATCCTCCCTCCAGCTAACAACATACTCTGAACTTTTGGAACATAGTGTGTGTGTGTTTGTGCTTGTGTGTGTGCTACAGGGGTTGACCTGCTTGGGAGATCATTGCTTCAGGGTTTGCCTTATCTGTTTACCGATTCAGTTAGGACTGAATCTGAAGGATTATACCTGGTGATTTTTGGCTCCAAGTGTTTAAAGTCATCTCTAAATTGGAGATGCCTCGGCAGTAGACAAGGAAATTGAACAATTGCTTTTACGAATGCACTTCAGTGTTGTGTATTTAACTCATAATTTATTGTTAAAACAAATTGCTTCCCAGATCAGGTACTCAGGAAGGGTACTTGTGTTTGTGGAGGTTTGCTCATGGGGACTTTCATTTTGGTATTTTTTGTTCACTTGTTCTGTTAACCTAAAATAATCAGCAAAATTGGTCAATCCCTGTGTACTGGGGGAGGATGGGGAGGAAACTGTTTAGAAGTTTTGCACAATTAATCAAAACCCCTGCTAGGCTGGGACTGAAGAAATCCCGAGCTTTGACATATCTTCCTTCTTCACCCTGCACGCAAACAGCAGAGCAGTCTAAGCTGTTAGTTACTGCTCTTTTGCAGTTGTCAGTAACCTCAGCAAGAGATAACCTGCATCAGTCCCCCTTCCTCTGATCTGTGCTGTGGTGTGGAGGAAAGAGGGGAAATCATTAGAAGTGGGGGAGATGCCCAGTGGAGAGGATAGGAATTGTCAGCTGTGTTACAGCAGTGGGTGCAGCAATGAGGGAAGGGAGCAGTAAAGCCCTCGAGGAGCTGGGAACATTTCCATGAGCAAAAAATACCAGTTACTTATTCAGTACATTTCCTCTACTTTAAGAAAATTAGGGAAAGGTAGGAGATTAACTTACTTCCCCGTGTGAGAGGAACAATGCTCCAGGGAGAAGAGGTTTAGTCTCCAGAGCAGCCCTGAGATATGAGGGCTGGCTCTGTTCTTCCCATTAGAGTGAAGAAATCATCCTTCCCATTCTGCTGCAAACCAAATGAGTTCAGTCAGAACTGAACAAATTTGAAGCAAACAGCTAATAAAATCTAAAATAAATGAGATTACTGAATCAAATCATAGAATGCAAAATATTTGTGTAATTGTGTAATTCAAAGCTGTTGAAATATTAATGAATATTATAATACAATGATTAAACACTGGATTCATTTCAGTTTTGCAAATGTGCCTAAGCCTTTAATCTAACAGGGTATTACAACCTAGGTAAATTTTGTTAAACCTTTCTGTGAAAGCATTTTCTTTAAAAAACACAACTACAAACGCCTTCCTGTTCAAAGCCCTCATCATCACTCATTGTTTCTGCTTCTTTCCATTGTTTCTGGCTCACCTACTGAAGATAAAACGAGACAACATGCAACTGACACACTGAGCAGTGAGAAACCAAGGATATAGTTCAGCACAGCTGAAGTCCAATTGCCTAAAGCACCCTTTTATTCAAATCCTACCTTTTCTTTTCCTGGTTTGATCTAGGCTCTTGTATGAAGTGTTTTTTTCTCCAAATAATCTTGCTGTTCACTATGAACTGTTTAAGGAGCAAGGTCCTGCTCAATGGCAGTAAGTGTGGCAAAAAGCAGCCGCAGGGGAAACAGAAAAATCTGAACTTTATCCTCATTTATCTCAACCACTATTATTTAGATTTTTTTTTATACAAGCCAAAGTGCCAAGCATAAGCCAAGCAGTGGGTTTTTGTCCTGTGAGTCTTCTCTTCAGCAGTTTAAAAAAAACAACGCTCAAACACCTCTGTGTTCTTTTGAACCTCAGGAAAGTTCCGGAACTTCAGTTTAGACTGAACAAAATTGATTACTCCTATCTTCTGCTGTCTGGTAACTAATCGTGGCTCTGTGGAGCCTTGCTTTAAGTTGCTCTACAGAGCTTTTGTGCTGTTGTAAATCACTGCAGCTGTCAGGATGGAAAAGTTTTGAGCTTTTATCCATCCTTCATGCTCAGTACATTTTTGGCTTGTCTCTGAGCTGTGTGTGCTTGATCCTGGCGAGGAGAGGGACGGATTTCTTGAGTGTAGCCTTTATGTCAGCACTGGGCAGGTCAGCAGATCTGAGCTGGACATGGACCTGCATCTCCCCTTCACTCCTCACAGTAGCAGGGCGTAGCTGTCATTTTCTGTCATACACATACAGGCTTTTGTGCGTCCATTTGTAAATACAGAACGAGATTTGGATGACTGACTTCAAACCCCAAACACACCAGCATGGGCAGGAGGTTCCTTGAAAGGCAATGGGTGCTCTTATTATGCTATTGCATGTCATGAGGAGATCAGCAATGAAATTAATTTGGGAGGAAATGTAGGTAGTTTTAGCTCTCCTGTGAAAGGAAACTCAACGTCACTCCAACCCAGATGTCTTATTCAGCCTGAAATGAATAGCTGATTTTATTTTCAGATTCTCTCTTTTAATTTTTCCTTTGAAAAAAAAACCCACAAAATTTCTGTGAAATGTAATATCAGTAATGAATCTTGAAAATATAAATTAAGACCAATAGGCTTTCACTGTTTCTCCCTCTTTGATTAAGTACTTGCTGAATTCAATTCAAATTTACAAAGCATGAGTTTGCTACTAATTCAGTTCTCCTTTTGCCCAGCTTACAGCACTGAATTAAAGGCAGTAGTTTGATGCTTGGTACCAGCAGACAGGGAGGGTGGGAAGGAACTGAGGCTGATCCTGGGTTGTGTGGACACAACACAAGGTGAGCTCGGCCACTGCAGAAATCACTACTGTGGAGTAAGAGCATTACGTGCATCAGGTTTTAGGATCAGCCATGTGAGTTTGTGCATGTTTGTGTTTCCCAAAGCTCTGGCAGTGCAGGGCTGTCTGAGCTGCTTGCTGGGTGGGTTTGACTGTGCAGTGATGTTTGATTTCCCCTGTCCCGTCACTCAAGGTGGTCAATTCCTTTATGGTAACAGCAAATTCCACTTCCTAACAACGATTTTCTGAAATAATTCCCCCCCCCCGCTCAGTTCTTCACTAGAAATTACACAAAGTGGTAAATGCATTGCAGGAGCAGATGGGCCTAATTGTGCCTGTCTGACAGTGCAAATTTTAGCTCTCTGAGCCTTCAGAAGGCTGTGGACTCAAATCACAGTCTGCAAAACAACAAGTGGAAAGTCTCTCTGAAAGTCAGGTGTTTACTGAGCTCTCCCTGAAGCTGTTAAATCAATGAGAGGTGATGAGCACTGCTGGAAATTAGGGCTATGAGGATTTATATGTCTGAACAGTAGGATCTCTTACAGAGACGCTTCTGCAACAAGTAACCCTCCCTCAGACACAGCAGCCACCCTCTCAATGCACAAATGCTCAGTTTAGATGTTTTCCTTTCCACGTACATTTTGCATCAAGGAAGTACTTGTACACTCCTGTCATTTTTTGCACTTTTCCTCATTCTGCATGCCCAGCTTGCCTCTGCAGTGCTGGTTGGTTGGGTCTTTTTGTTCTTCTCTCCCAAATCAGAAATCCCCTTGGGTGGACAGTGTGGCCATGTGTGCTATTAAGTGACAGCACAGGAGGAAAGGTGAAGTGGGAGAAGAATTTGTGGAGGTGGCAACGGGAGGTGGGAACCAGAGTATGGTCTGAACAGACTCGGGGACTCAGGAATGGTTTGAAGGAGGGTAGGGCAGAGTCAGACAGGGATTAGCAGAAACGGAATTGCAAGGAACAATTCGTATGCAATTCCTCTCTCTTTGTAGCCAAAATGATTTTCCAGAGTGGCCCTCAGGGATGAACATGAGGATAAGCTTAGAAAAGCTGTACAAAAGGGGATGGGTGGACTCTGTGACTGCAGGACTGTCCTTAGAATGAAGAGATGTGTGGTCAGCCTGAAGCCTGGCAGGAAAGGAATGGCATGCAGGGTCAGAGGTGAAAGAGCATTGAAGGTGTTAAGATGAGATACCTGTGCACTGGGATGTTACAGGAAGAAGAGGAAGAGTGGTGTGGTCAAATCACCAGGTGGCTGCCAATGGAGCCAAACTGAGATCTTTTTCCCTGCATTGGCCATATCTAACCTATTTTCTTCTTGTTCTGTGGTTTCCCAGCAAGGGATGTGTTTCTCTGTGTCCTCTCTTTTGCCACAGTTTGTGTAATTGTTGCTGAAGTACTCCTTGGCACCCTAGTCAGCTGATTCTGTACTGTCAGTACCTTTGTGTGATCTCCACAGCTGGGGATAGTGGGCATAAATTACTGCTGGATGAGTGCTCTTCTTGTGTGTGACACTTTGGCAGCCAAACAGGGTTCAGCTGCACACAGGGCAAGGGGCTGTGGTGTGGCTGGAGCAGAAATGCAGCAAGGGGGAAAGAGCAGGAACGTTCACAGCCCTCCCTGCTCAGCCCAGCTGAGCTCTCCTGCAGGCTCTAATGTATCTCCAAGCCTGATGCTGGCTTGGAGCCAAATTAACTATCCTGAGATTTGAATCTGACACAGAATTGACATTTTCTCAGTACCTGGAAAACATGTGCCATAAGGACAAATGCAGTTTCACTGTAAACATGGTCCAGCCGTCATTTTGAGTGGGAATAGGGCACCTTCAGAAGGAATTGCATTATGCTGCTCCACTGAGGTGTTAAACTGTTGGAGTATTTCAAAGCTGAAGCTCTGCCACTGCTCAGTGACAGTGCACAGAGACTGTGCACCATATCCTGCCAGCAAAGCTGCTGGAGGGCTGCTGGGAGTGCCAGGCCCTCCCTCACAGAGCATGGCTCTTCCACCTGGAATTTCTCAACTTCCAGCTTGTTGCTTGGGCTGCTTAGTCTTAAGAATAACTGCAGTTTGAGTGCTCAGTTTTCAGATGGCCTCTGACACTCAGACACACATCCCAGTGCATTTCCCCCCAAGGTATGAAGTTCCATGTCTTTCTGGAAATGGAGCTGTTAATATTTCCCAAACCTGGAAACACTAAGCACGCTTTGGAAAACCTTGGCTCTCATCCAGCTCTCCCTATAGTCATGCTAAAATGACTAATTAGCATTCCTTTCATCCCAAAGATTTGTGAGAAGGTGCAATTAGTTTAGTAGCGCCCTGACTCTGCTACCTGGAATGAGGGATTGCTTCCTGCTTGTGTTTTGTCGAAGCCAGCATAGCCAACGAGAGCTGACAGGTTTGGGCAGGAGAAGAAGAGCTCAGTGATGAGATGGAAGAGTGACAGCCAACCACCTCTTGACAAACAAGCAGAGAAGCAGTGACATCCATTCTCCTTTTCTTGGGGAGTGTGTAAGACCGAATGTCAGTAACTCTGTTGCATGACCAGGGTGCTCTGTGAGAGAGAAGCAGGACTTGAGGTGGTGACACACCAAAGGTGGCTGCTGCAGTCACAGTGGAGAGAGTGCTTGAAACTCCTGCTGCCTCAGGAGGGAAAAATCAACCTGTTTGCTGCAGAAGTGCTCTGCTGCACTGGGCTAGCTCTCCTCCCTTGGAAGTACTTTGATTTTATTGGCAGCACAGTGAGACCCAGCATTAGAAACACTCAATCTACCTGCTCAGCCAGCATTTTCCTAACAGTGGAAGCAAGCATTTGTGTAACCACCAAAATCTGGCAGTGGGAATCGTGACCTCATTTGGGATTATTTCACTTCACTAAGCAGAAGCTGTGCCTTCCTTCATGGCAGTACTAATTCCTCTTGAAATCCTGTCCCTCGGAGCTGTATTGCCTCTGCTCAGGCTGTGGGCTGCATGTTACAGCTGGATTTGCTGTCAGCATTTGTGTGATTGTTCCCTCATTTCCAGGCCCTGGCCTGAAGGCTGTCTTTGTCATCTGTACTCTCATTTGGCATGAAGATGTTTTCCTCTCAATTCCCTGGTCAGATATTTACCACTGTAACTCTGGACACAGGAAGGCAGAATTAACGTTTGCTCTTGATGTTGCATCAGGGTATCACATAGGAAGCTGGAAGTGAAAGGCTGGAGAGAACCTCCAGAGACTTTTGAGCTCAAGGTGCTGCTCCAAGGAAGGATCAAGTCAGCTCACGCAGCTCCCAAGACATATCACAGTTTAACTGCTCTCAGCAACTGCAGTGAGGGGTGATTTTGCACATCCAAAGGCAGTGCATCTCAATCCCTTACTATGTTTTTTTTTCCTTACTGTCCAAAAAGAATATTTGCTGCTAATAAAGTACATTTTTTTCTTATAGTTCCTTCCTGCTTCTTTAGCCACTAGGGTGGAGTATAACCTGGAACTCATCCTTTTATGATAATGTTTAAAGTATAGAAGGACTATCAGCCTGTCCCATTGGCTTTCTCTTTTGTAGATGAACAAAGTGAAGCCACTCATTAGTGTTCATTTTTCCAAATCTTTCCCTGTTTTGGGCTTTCCCAAAAAGCTCAAACCTCAGAGGAGACTCGAAGATGAATGAAACATCACTTCTCCTGGTTACTGGGCCCCATCCATTTAAACTAAGACGTTTTCCCTCATTTATTTTAGGATTGTTGAATCTATAAATATAAAAGGGAAAATCTGGAAATGTGAAACTCTCACAAATCAAAACCTGTCTGCATTAATATGAATTCTTTGACAAGCAAAGCTTGAGCTGCTCATCTTTCCATGCCCCAGCTCTCTTTCAGACACTGCAAGAAAGTTACTTAAGGCAAGAATTATTTTCTTAGTCAACTGGCTTCTTTCTTGCAGCCTTCATCTGCAGGCAATGCTGTCTGCAAGCCTAATGTCTTCTTCAGCCTCACTTTACATTCTCAACTCTGTCCTAGGCACTAATTGTCAAAGACACTAGTTTGTTTCTTCCCATGGCCAACACGTGCTCTTTTGGAACTGACAGTTTAAAAGCAAAGAACCTCATCCTAGCTCTGGTAAAGGCATGATTTTAACATGTTGGGTACCAGTTTTCATTCTGTGTGGTGATATTGCTTCAGCATCCTCATCTGCAATGTAATCCTAAGAGAATTGCCAGTGTGCTGCAAATACACTTTCTACTTAGTGAGAGCACTCTGAGGGTCCAATCCTCTTGACTGACAGTGATGGATAGCCTTATCAGTAATCCTCCCACTGCATCCCCTGACTGGCTGGATGCACCACAGAGTAGTTAGAAAATTCCTTGCTGTAGAGAGAAACAATTATAAAGCATTTTTAGAACAGTGAATGGAATGTTTTTCACAGCTGGCAGTTCTTATTTATGACAAGTAATAATTGCCTCAGCTGAAAAAAGAGTCTGAAGAGGGAAAAGAAGGTATTTTTAAAGGGACTTTGGTACTCTTGGATTTGCAAGTTGAGTTCTGTAGGTGCTGGGTAGCTTCAAGCAACTGAATGTCAGGGTGCTGGGGGGGATGGACCAGGTCTGCAGCAAGGCACTGCTCCTCGGTGGAGGTGCCAGATCTCCACTGACCAGATGAGGACTGAAATAAGTAGATTGTTTGTTTATTTGTGTTGGTTTTTTGGTGTCTATATTTTGGGAGTTAGGTTTGATTTGTTTGGTTGGTTTTTGTTTCCTGTTCGTTTGTTTTGCAGGGTGGAGTGAGGGTTCTTGGGGTTGTGTCTATGTAGGACACTTAGGTATGAAAGAGCATGTGCTATACAGTAGTGTACAGATCCCTAGACTGAAAAGAGTATAATTATGGAAACTCCTTCTTCTGAAATTGAAAGAACTAGTCACTAACATGATGTATGACCTTAGAAGCCTGTGTTTTCTCTTAAAGAAAGTTATGGGTATGTTTGGATACATCTCAGTCACTCATCTGCAAATACATATTTGATTCCAAAAGACTTTTGCACAGACTTTTTCCAGCAACAGCCTTTTAATCTACAATTTTTCCTTAAGAAATTATAAGGCTAAAGGTAATATTATAAGATTAAAAATATCATGGCCTTTGAATTCAGACTCTGCAGAAACACTCTCTCTGTTTCTCAGTTGGATGGGTTTGGTGAGTACTGTTCAAAATCCAACACACTTTAGAAGTGTCCTGGCCAGTACTTTCATCATAAAATTTCCCAGTGAACCGCCTGACAAAACATACAGCCAACAGTGAGAAAAAAGGGAGATTTCTTTGCAGGGTGGAGGCAAACTTTCTCCAATTCTTTTGTTGAGCTTGCAACATTTTTCCTTTTATTGTTGGAAAGATAAAATTTATGAAGGCATGTTGTCTGTAGTATCTCTGTAACTTCTAAAGGTCTTTTCCTTTATGCTAAAGACTATTTACTTCTGTGCAGAGAATCTTATATAGCCTATTTAAAATTTACAATATGCTTTTTTTATTTCTTTGCTGTATGGCAAGCACGGGTTCCACATAAACTTGGCTGGGAAGCAGGATCCTCCAGCTCCTTGGCAAGGAGGACAGAACAAAACTGCCAGGACAGTCCTGCAAATGCAGGAGTGCTCAAGGAGTGCCTCTGCTTTGTGGCTGGAAAGCCTGTGTTTCTGGGTGTCACCAGTCTGACTTTCTTTCCAGTCTCTGCTGTGTCTCTTCCCTTGCATGGGCACAAAGAAAAGTGTTTATTGCACCTTGGCTGTGGCATCTGGGTTTGATGCATGTGAGAAGTGACTGGCATGATATGAACACCCAGTGAGGCACTTGGCTGGTCTTTTATTCAGACTGAATTATTCTCTGCAGAGATCCTGCATCCTATCGTGTCGTATGATGTTCTGGGCAGTATTTCAAGACAAATAAATAAATAGAAACAGTAATAATTCCCTTACACTTTTCTCTCAGCTGTAGGATTTTGGGAACCCCCACTACACGCTTCTTCTGGGTCTTCAGTTTTGAAAGTCCCTAGAATGGGGAGAAGAAAAATAAGCAGTTGGCTCTAGTAAACAAGGACAGTTAAGCTTTCCATTAGATCTTGCACAGGCAAAGCCCAAAACACCCTCATTTCACATCAGTATTAACAAACCCATAACAGCAAATAGTTTCCTGGAATCTAAGACCCTTTGGGCTCTTCAGAAAAAAGTCAGCAGGACTTTCCACATGCTGTAACTAACATGTTTTATGTGCTTTCTTGGGCTGAGGTCTCTCATCATTGTTTTCTGCTGATACCATGGAGATTTTCTGGATCTCTGTGTTCCATTGTACAACTAACTGCTTCTGAAAAAGCCATTTTATTGATAGTCTAGAGGGGCCATTCTTGGAAGAGAAATGAGTAACATATTTGTAGCCCCTTGTCCCTGCATGACTGCATGTGAGGTCACACAGGGACACCTGACTTTGGGTTCCAATGATATTGAGACATATTTTCATCAGACATCTTGTGCAGGAGTCAAAGGCAATGCCTGCTTGTATCAGCTGAGGATTCAGCCTTTACAGTGAGCATAACAAATGACTTTAAATCTCATGCTGCTGCAGCAGCAGAACCAGATCAAAAATGGCCAGGAATAATGCTCTGTTGCTTTTTTGTCTTGGGCTGCACATGCAGGGGCACTGCAGTCTCAAGCAAAATACAACCCCCCCTCCCCACTTCCTAAGGACTCCCTTCCTAGAGCTGGAGTTTTAGAGGCAAGAGGATTCTAAAACAGGCAAAATGCTCTGGTGGAGGGAAGAAAAGATGAATGGAAGGGCGTGAAGGATCTAAAACATGAACTTTTTCTTTCCTTAATTTTTTTTTTTTAGAGAAATTTCTGTTGAAAAGTGTGCATATAATAATGAAAGGTTCTCCACTCTACTAGCATGTGATTTGTTATGCCCAAGTGTGCTTCCTATCTCCCTAAATGTAACCAAGCAATGGCTTCTGCTGTTAGGATGCAAAGGTTTGAGCCTGGAAAAGAGAAGGCTGAGACTGATTTTTGGAAGCTGGAAAGCAAAAACTGGCTCTGAGAGGGGTTCTGTGTGTACAAGCACTGGGGCTCCTGTGTTTTTGCTGAGAAAGCAGGTGGGAGCAGCCCTGCCATGGGGAGGTCGGGCTCAGGTGGAGGGGAGTGAGAATTGCCTGGCAACAGAGGTGCAGATTGTGCCCCATCGGGGTGACTTGAATTAGTCTTTGCTGCTGAGTCCTGACCCCTGAGTAGGGTGGTGTTGCAGAAGGGAGATAACAACCTTAGGAATTGCCTTGCTGGAGGAGAAACTGTGAAATAGTTTTAAATATACCTGAGGAACTAAATATTATGTGCAGATATTATATGATGACTTTATCTGCTGCACTGGAGTTTTCCTATTTTGCTTAATAAATACTTTTTTTTGGACATAGGGTGCTGTTTGGGAGTGGGGAAAGTAAGTCACTGAACACTGCAAAGAGTTTTTGCAACCTCACAGGTTTCTGGATGGAGACCTGAGCCAGTGCTTGCAACCTTTATAAACACGACCTCTTGGCAGTCAGTCAGGTCTTGGCAGAAGACTTGCAGTTACTTATCACAAAAGTTTTTCATGTAAGCATGTCAAACTTAACTACACTTCTTTTTTTTTTGCCTTGATTTTGAATTCCTTCCAAGTAAGATTTTTTTAACCTCTGGCTAACAAAGTCTCCTGGGTAATTATTTGATTACTAGTTAAATATAGTTTCTCATGTAGAACACATATAGTTGGTTTGTACCTGATCTAAATATCTATCAGGGTTTTTTCTTGCTGGTTCCTTACTAGGGCTTGGTTTTGCCACTATATAATTTTGTGTAGATTTCAGAGCCAATACTAATAACTCATCAAGAATCACAAAAACATCAGTGTACAAGTGATGATGCAGGCTGACACCTGGCTCTTTTTGGTAGAAGGAGCATCTGCTTGGAAAGCTGATTCTGAGGTTGGCACCCCTTTTTTGCCTCTCTATTTCTCCCATTTCAAGGGGAAGAATGTGCCCATGTCTCTGCTGACTCTGGTCCTCATTCAGGGCAGTCATGTCTGGTTTTGGAGGAGAATTTGAAATGGTTGGAGAGAGGGGGTTTGTGTCACCTGCCTCGTGCCTGTCTGCATAATCTGCCTGTAGCTGTTCAGTGGCAGCAAAGCAGCCTGTTGACAAATGCCAGCACTTTTTTTACAGCACATCGTAAGATAAACCCTAAAATATATTTGCTATTGTTTTCTGCTACCCTGGCTATAGCTCTGTGCCTGGAATACCTATTGAGAACAATTCCTCTGTTCACAGTTTAAATATGAGCTATTGAGTACTTACTCCAACTGCTAGTTTCCTGGGAAAAAGGTTTGCAATGGCCATCTATTATCTCGGCTGCAAAGAAAGTAAACTCTTAACCACATATGAAATTAAGCGATTCTTTTCTAGCAGTTGGAGTTTGGGTTTGGTGATAATAAGTGTGGGTTTGTGATTTAATTGGTCATTACCTACTTTGCCTATAATCACAGAGTAATAAATAACTATTGGCAAGATGGATAATAGCTAGGTCTGAGAGGCATGAAAAAGATAAAGCAACAGGCACAAAAACATACTTTATATTCATAGAAAATGAGTTCTAGCCGAGGAATGTGATCTAAACTGATAAGAGAGCAGATTTTTATTAGATGACTCTGATTTGGTTAAACATCTACTTTCACAAGAGCTAGTTGTCTTTCTAGATTTTAAAATGTGTTTTGGACATGTTGCGTGGAAGTATCCCTTCCTGAAGAGTTAATTCTGTATCTCATGGACCCAGACTCATGGTCACGTGGACCTAGACTTCCCTCTGAAAGACCACGCTAGCTTTTTGGGCCCAGTTAACCAAAAGTCATCGCTCCTTCACTGATCACTTGCTGCCCCATTCAACATCTGCTGCAGCTGCTGGGAGTTGTTCTGATTTCTGGGGCACAAGGTGCAGTTCCTCTTTGCTTCTTTTCGTGTGATACCTTACTCTGCTCTCGTCAAACAAAGAGTGGCATCTTGTATAATTTTATATTTTCCCAGCCATTCTTGTTCCCTTCTGTGCCGTGTAATAGTCATATTATTGCAGGATCATTATATCAGTTTTGTCATAAATCCATCATGTTTCTGATTGTCCCTAGACATGCTGTGCAGAGCTCCAGGCTTGCTTTGTAGTGTGCAAGGAATTACATCGGAAATTGAAATCCAGATGTGGCAACAAAATTCCCCGGGGTTGGGCAGGGAGGATGGCATGGCCATAGAGCTCACCACCAACCCTTGAGCTCATAATTTGATTCTTCTCTGCCTCTCTTTGTTTGACTGGTGCCAGAAAACAAAGATGCAGGCAATCTGTAGATGCCTTTGATGTGGTCTAGTTTTGAAAATGTGGAAATACAGTTATATAGTTCTGAGCCTGACATCAAGGTCAGCTGGTGGCTTTGTTCAGAATCTTGGGTTAATCAAGAGGCTTGACTTGAAGTATCCGTCCTTTTCCTTCTCAGAAAGGTTCAAAGAGAAAATATCCTTGCATATTTTAAGGAGGTGAGGAGATGGGGGGAGGAGTGAGATGCCTGCAAAAGTGCCAGTGGATGTTTGTTCACTCTGAAATAGAAACAAAGAGAGCTCTTCCATATTTCTCACTAGCCTCCCCTGTTTCCAATACATTCACTTTATATCAGCTAACTTTAAGAACAAAATGTGCTCAGGGAAAAGAGATTAAAATTGCAAAGCAGTTTCCTTTCCTATCAACAGAACTGACAGAAAAATGACAAAATGCTTGTGGGAATGATTAGAGAGAGTGAATGTTCTCATTCATGTCATGTCGTATATTGCTAATTTATATGTGTTTGTTTTCGTACCAATCTGGCAAATTTCAAGAAAGAATCTGCCAGGAATCAATGGGAAAAATAGGCCTGTATTCTTTAGGAAATTAATAATAAGTATTTTCCATGGTTTATTTGGATTTTAGTGACATTTGTAATGAGCGATGGATATCAGGAATGGAAACAGTGAGTAGGAAGAGGCAGCAAGCTCACAGCAGGACTCTGGAGACTTGAGACCTCTTGCTGTCTCTGCTGTTGGCCTGCTGGGTGACCTTGGTCACCCTCCTCTGTGCCTCCATCTGGGCACTGGAAATACTGACACTTGCCAGCTCTGCAAGTGAGCTAGACTGCAAGGCAGGCCTGGCCAGGAACCAGGAAATCTGCTCTGTAAAGAACTACAAGGTCCAGTGTTCCATTTTTTTCTACAGGAAAAGTGAGGAGGTGAGACCTCCAGAAATCTCCCCTGAGGGAGCTCCATGTGCTGCAGAGTGGGGATCTGAACCTTTGCCTTCCACACCTCTTACACATGCTCTTGACTGTTGACTTTCCAGGGTTCCTTGGGCTCTTTCCTCTCTTTCTCCCTTTCTTTCCTATCTCTAAAGAAATGGCTACTGTGTGATACAGCAGTTAATAAATGCAAAATATGGATTAGATATAAACATTCCTTCACTTGCTAAGACAACACTCTCCTTGCTCATCTTTTGGCCACTCCAATTTTCAGTGTGTCAGTAGTCTGCAAATACAAGATTCTCACCTTATACTTTGAATTTTTTCTTTCAGTTTTACTCCATTAATTGGTAACATCTCCATAGATCGCCCTAAATATCCTCCTTCAGCTGTAATTCTGTTGCTTTTTCCATAACAAGTAGAGAGCTATTTAAAGTTCCATTGACTCTGTTGATTTCAGTGACGTGATTTTGAAATAAAATTCTCCTCAAAAGCCTGAAGAGAAAAAAAAAATAAATCTGGTCTGTTCACCTGACTTCTCAGAGTCATTCAGGTGCCTAAATCCTCTTGATTTCCCTGTCTTTGGAGATTTGGCCTTTAATGCTTCAATAGTCTGTGGATATGCTGATTTAATTATCATTCAGCCTGGTGATACAGATTTATTTTTTTCAGTCTTTCCTGGTAAAGTAACACCTACAGCTCCTTAATCACTTCTGTTACTGATTTTATCTCCATTGCATCCCAACCTGAGTTTTTTGGCAAGGTTGTTGCCTTCTAGGTTTTTCAGCCTGAGTGTCAGGAAATGGCATGGCCAAGAATAGACTGGAAAATATGGTTCTTGCTAGTCTGTTTCTTCAGAGAGAAAATTAAATGCAAGGAGAAGAAGCACTTGCTCTCCAGCAGAATTTGGTAAATGTCATGAGAAAGGGAGAAAAAAAAAGTGCCTGTGAGGGTTAGGACTGGGGAAGTTAACAAGAACCCGAGATGGGAACTCAAGAGAAACACCAGGCAGATGGTATATCATCCCAGCAAATACTTAGGCTATTTTCCTGTGTGAATCCATTGATTTGATCTGAGGAATGTGCTGTGTCTAATCTGGGCAGGCCTCTTTCTCAGAGCTCCTTTGACAGTGCACCTCACCTCGTGAATCAGGTTGCGTTTGCGCAGTCAGCGGCTGGGTCGCTCGGCCGCAGGGGGGATGACGTGGGGCTGCAGGGCAGCTCCTTGCATGATCAGTATTTATTTCCAAAGGGCAGATTTGCCTTCCTGACTAGCCAGACTCGGTCTCACAGAACACAAATATGCTGTGGGGGTCCTTGTTTTGGGACCAACCTGTCTTGATGATGGGATGAGAGATCTCAAAGATAACCCAGGGAAGGGCTGGGAAGGGCTCAGGTAGCCCTTCAGTGGAAAATTTCCTCTTTCCAAGGGACTTAAACACGAAAGAAATGTTTGATCAAATGGTGGAACTCTGTCATATCCACTCTGTGGTGAGTGTTGAGGATTTTTCTCCATCTTGTGGGTTTCTTTCGGTGCAGGGTACGTCTGGTATGATCACGTCATACTTTGGTGGTGGAAGGAACATCAGCTCAGCATTTTTAATGAAAGCAGAAGCAGAATAAACCCAGCTTGTATGTGGGAAAGGGGTGAGGAGAAAAATCTTGGTCTTGGAGCGCCAGTGGCTTAATTTACTGGAACTGTTTGAAGTCTTTCTGTTTGGCCTGGCCCTTCTTGGTGTAACACAGGAGTCACCAGCCAGAGGAATTAAGGTGTTTAGCACAAAGGAAAGGAGATTAAGGGACAGGATCTGTGAATTTTACCCATGTTGTTTTGCAAGAAGAAGTGATATAAAAAGAGCACAAACAATTAGGGCATATGCTGTGGCTTTTCTGTCTTCAGAAGCCCGTGGTAGGTGTGCCAGTATGCTGGTGTTCAGCAATTAACAATAAAGGCAGACAGCAATTCACCACATGTCTGCTGTGAGTGGTAATGCAAGTTATTTGTATTTAACCTTCATGATTCATGAACCACTTTTGTTCTGGGAACTAGAGAGACAGGGGAGGAATATCTTGGAGCCTGATGCTACTATGTGAAAAACAATCAGACTTCAGTAGTCAGTAACGAAAAAACTTATATATATAAATACAAATACATGGACTTTTATTTATTGGCAAATGAAATACAATATTTTCTCTTATATGTACATGTATATGTGCATAACTATGTACATATATATTTTTGTTGGTGACAATAAAGTTCTATTTCTGGGAATTTCAGGCATCATTTGCTTTTAGGATCTCAGTTCAGGTATACAGTGAAACCAGTGGAAAAATTCTTCTCATCATCAGTGGATGTTGCATTTGGACTGCTGGTAAAAACACCACCATGAGACTATAGGCTCTGAAGGGTTTTTTATTTGGTTGGGTTTTTTCCTCCATGTATTTCTGAAGAAATGAGACTTACTTGGGAAAATCAGCCTTTATAGGATTCGGTATTCAAAGGAATGCCGTGGAACACCCAGACTGTTGGAATTAAGCCTGTTTTGACGCCACATCCTTTTCAGGGTTTTTTGAATTCACAGACAGCCCTCATGAATAATTGTCATTGGAACAGGTACAGAGCTGGTATTTTGTAAAAGAATATCCTGGTCACAGAGGAAGAAGAGCAAGAAAACCAAAGGACACCTGTGTTATTTTCTGTTAAAGAAGAAATAACTACTGCATCAGGATCACTTTTTCTTTTTCCCTGAACACCAGAGTCCTGTCACAAAGCTTGTTTTTTGTGGAATGAGGTTTAGCAACTAGTTTGTCTCATTATAGGTAAACAGATACATTTTGGACAGTTTTCCATTGAGCATTGTATAAATCTAGGCTTAACTGTAATGAACTGGCTCCAAAAAGTGTACTGGAATATTGATTTTTGTGAATTAATAAGATTTTGTTTTCAGGTTTTTATGGATTAGTACTTAGCTACAAGCTGTTCAGCATTTGGATAGAGAATATCCTAGTAGTAAAATGCAATTTTGTTTTGGAAACAGATGGAACAATTGGATTGGTGGACAGGTCGTATTAAAGAGTAGCAAAGGAGAGACACGAAGTGCCTTTATTGTTGTTCTTTCAATACAAATCATAAATATCGACAGCCTAAAAGGAATCCAGTGAGGGTTTCTTTAAAAATAGAGTTTTGGGGGCTGTTACTTTTGTCTCTGCTCAAAAATGTAATTTTAGGAAAATGAGTTAAAATGAGCTATTTGGGAAGGAAAAAAATATTTTTAGCATAAAAATTAAATTGTGTTCCCATTTATGAAAATGCATAACTTAGCTTGGAATCAAAAGCTTATTTAACACTTTAAGCAAAATGAAATCTGCTTTCCTCCTGCTGTCCCTGTTTCCATTGGGAACTCTACAATTTTCCAATAAGAACTTTTCAAGGGTGATTTTTTTTTTCCAGGGGAATTTTCTTTCAAATCCACCTAATAACCATGTCAGGGAGCATTTCAGATGTTCCACAGTGAGATGAAAGGAGGTCAGGATATTGTAAGGGGAGCTGAAGGATGAGAAAAGTGATTTGAGCTGCAGACTGTCAGACTTGTCAGACCAATTGGTCGGGTGCAACAGAGCAGTGGGCAGTGGGCTAAGCATGGCTAAGAGAGGTTGATTGGCAGAAATAAGAGTGTACTCTGGAAACTGTGATACCCTGGGAAGTCCACTGTGCTCTGGTTACCTTTGAGGTACCAGTCTCTGGACCAGATGAAGTGCAGTGGTGTTATCTGGCATCAGTGGGAACAATATTTCAAATTGTATTCACCCACAAGGGTCTGCACTACACAGTGTTTTGGAGAAAACAGCAAAGCCTGTGTGTTTTGCCATCCTTCACTTGTGTGTAATTATTCAGCTCTGCTAATGCCAGTTCTGATCTCAAATGTGATGCTGGGGTAACCACACTGCTTTCACAGGAGTTAATCCTCAATTGTTCAACTGAGAGCAACGTCAAGACCATAATCTCTGCTACAGGGCAGTCACAAATGCAACAAATAAATCACCAGTGGCACAGCTTCAAGAACTGTGTTCCATCAGTTGTTGCTCCCGTGCCTGTAACGGAGCATTCCTGTAGGGAACAGGTTGCACTTGACACGTAAATCAAGTTCAATATCATCAGACTTGTTAGTACAGTTTTTGGTGCTGCTTGACAAACAAACAGCACATGGAGCCTTGACATCTGGCTGTGTGGGCATTGATAAAGCACCCGGTCAGCACTTTAACTGGGAGGCACTGAGGAGAGATGCACGAGAGTGGAGCAATCTTTGCTGCATCTCAAGGGTAGGAGTGTGAAGGTGAACATGTCTCCGTTCCTAAAACTGAAAACACACATTGGTATCAAAGCCTGATGTGTGGCAGGTCTGGAAGAAGCACAGCTGAGCACAGCCCATCAGGCAGAGCGTGCAGCTGAGCTCTGGGGAGGGATTTGGTGTGCAGTCACAGGATTGCCTGTGAGAGCTCCTTGATCAGAACAGAAATATTTAATCAGGTCTGTCTCCTGTAACTGTCATGTAGAGAAAACAAGCCTACAAATTGGATTTGTGTGATCAATGGGCAGGAAAGACCACTTTATCCACCTTAGCAGCGCTGACGTACAAAACTCAGGTTTGGTGACAGCAAGGTGTTTGTATTCTGGCAGGACTGACTCTCTCCTGTCTGGGGACATGAGCTGTTCTGGAACCATACATTCATCATTTCTTATTTTAGCCACAATTTTGCCTTCTTGTTTGTCAATAGAAAACCAGCTGCTGAATTTAGAAAGAAGATGGTTCTTCCTGTGGCAAAATCAAAGGAATGATTTTCACTGATTTCTGAAGTATCATACCCAAATAGTCAGATGCACAGCAATATTTGGGTACCTGAAGAATTTATTCAAGTGGATCAGTGAATTAGGAACCTGTACATAGTTTTTGAAGGTCTGGGTTGCAAAAGGGAGCATGGTGCAGGGATCTGACTCAAACAAAAAGAGGCTCAGAGCCTGAGCAATCCTCTGCAGCCAGGCCTGGCACCGCAAAGCCCCTGTTAAATAGATCCTCCAGACCTGACACTTCACAGTTTCAAACATTGCAAAGCATGAGGAGCACAGCAGGTCTTGCTGAGTCTAATGGCACAGTAAATTTAGTAAATAAATAAGTAACATACAGCAGAGATGGGAGCTGTGTCTGAAGAGTGTGTCTCACGGAGTATTGGCACGGGGACTTTGCAGAGTTTTCAGAAGGTTCTGATTTATCTTGATTGGTAACAAAACCATTTTTTTATTTTCTCTGTTGCAATAATAGAAATGGATTTTTAAAAGAGTGACTGCTGACCATAGTCTGTCTGTCTGTCTCCCCACAGGTCTGGAAGAGGTTGATGGAATGAAAGGTGCAGCTCGGGGAAATCCTGCTGAGCATGAGGGTCTTAGGATCCATATGGGGAGAAGCACAACTGAATCCAGGTATGAGAGGGAAATGGGTCATGGACACAAAATGACAGGTGTAGCAGCAGCAGCCTCTGCTAATGTGTGTCTGTTCTGGGAAAAAAAAAACCAAACACAAAAACCCACTCAAACCCCAGAGATTGGGATCTGCAGCAACAATTCCTTACTTCAGGAAATGGAGCTTTTCTGAATAATACCATCCTCTGTCATGCCTAATCAAACTAATTAAAGAACACTACCACACTTTATTAATGTAATTTATCTCTTGCCTGAGGTGAACTATATTCATGCTCCAGTTGCTCCAACATTACTGTTCTGTGTTTGAAGGAATGATGTTATTCAGCGATGTTTATGTCCCACAATATCAGGCGGTAATTGAACAAGCGCCTGGGAAGTTGGGTATTTCCTATTTCAGAAAAGCTGCTTTGGGGGATGTGTTGTTTCACAGGTGTGTTGGTGAACAGTCTGGACTTGGGCATGTCCTTATTTGAATTGCAACTGGAGGCCTACACAAGCCAAACTTTTCAAGCCAAACAAGCGAAATTCATCTATAAGCATTAAGCATGTGAGTGGCCTGTTTAACTGAATGCACATGTTCACATCATCTAATGAATCACGGTTGGAAGGCCAAACTTATTCCAGCTGAAGATCTGGCAGGGAAAGGCTAATATGTGCTGAAGGAGGAAGGAAGGTAGTTCTAGACATTAAAAACATTAAAGAAAATGTCAATGGAAAAAGAAGTTCTTATTTTAAAAGATATTAATGGCTTCCATGAAATATTCCTGTGATGTAGCCGCAGTTGCAGAGCTAATGGGCACAGTATTCACCCGTCTTTCACACCAACTGGAAGAAGCAGTTTAACATCATTTACTGAGTAGGAGAGCGTGAGACAGTGGAAAGCGTTGCCCAAAACTGACTAAGGGGTTTTGCTGGTGATTGCTTGCAATTTGTTGCTGTCTGTTCAATTAAAGCAGAAGGTAGGAGATAGCAAGGAGAGAAGGACAGAGCTGTCACGGGCCTGGTCTGGGTAGAGGGCTGAGACAGAGCTCCTGGATGTGCAAGGCTGGAGGCAGAGTGGGTTGGCAAGGGGATGCAGCCTCCTGTCTTCCCAACCTGCCTGGCTTTGTTTACTGAGTGAAGCTGAGCTGAGCTAGCTCAAGGCCATTTTGGCCACCTGTCCATGCTATTTACCTGCATTTGAGGCCCTGGGTGGCCTGTGAGGAAACCCCAGTGAGGCTTGGTCTTAAAGGTATGCTCAGAAAGGACATTGCATATGGTCCCTGTCTACCCTACCTCACCTACGTCTTGCTTGGAGGGGCAAGATCGGTCCTTTCCTGCCAGGAAAATGATTTTGCCTGCATTGAGGGCAGCTGAGATTTGCAGACATCTAAATCCAGAACTGGTCCAAGCTGCTTAGGTATGGCATGTACAGGGACCTTGGAGAACCTGGGCTCAGGCAACACAGGCATGGAGAAAACAGTGGGAAGCAAACCTGGTTGGGGAGGTGGAAAAGCAAAATCCCACCTTGAACTGTGACACTTTTCATCTCAGACCTGCAGGAACAATTGCTGTCAAGGGTTTTCAGGGGGAGCTCCTTTCCAGCCCATGGCATTAATGCAGTGACTATGTGATTTTACTCAGGTTGATTTAGAGAATTTCACAACCAAATTTAAGGCACCATTAAGTAGGATGACGTGTGGGGAACAGTACCATGCTAATTCATTTTTTTTAAAACTTGGCTTATGTATTTACTGCTTTCTGAAGTGAGTTCTCAAAAAATATTTGCCAAGTGGATTCTGTCTTGTAAATAGATCCAAATGAATTTGAGATTTTTTTTTTTTTGTAAATCTTTTCTACCCTGCTCCCAGGTTGACTTTGGCAGTTTAAAAGGCCTTCCAAGAAAAAGGAAAATAGAAGATTTTATAACTTATTCATAAGGGAACTGCAAATTTCCTTGGGTAGTGGTTAAATCTTTTTTGGATTTTCCTAGAAGAGGACAATGACTCACATCCATTGATAAAGTACACCTCACCTCTGTATTAATAACAAGTGCAGTCGGGTGTATCAGATTGCATCTGCTATTGAGAATAGAGATGCTTGTTTGGAGGACAGAGCAGGACTGAGCTTCCAGCATGTTGTGCTTATGGTTCCAAAACCGAAGTACAGATTGGAGATTTGTCCCAGGTCAGAGTCTCCTTGACAGCCTGTGCACTGCTGCATATCAAGTGCTCCTGCATAAAAAAGTTGGATGGCAAAAAATAAATCCTGGTGCTCTAGAGTAAAAGGCAAGTTCTGATGTCTTACACATTCTGGGACTAGGCCTCTCAGACTGCCAGCTCAATATTTAGGGTGAAACACCCAGAGCCAAGATGAAGATGACAGGATGATGTGTAAGGTGCAAATTGGCAGAGTCTGTGGTAAAAGAAGAATAGAAATTATTTTGAAATAGAAAAACATGACTAGAAAGATAACTGAGCAGCATATTTAACCTGCTGATTTTTTTTCCTGACAATTAAACAGGAAAAATCCATACTATGAAGCTTATCATTAGTGTAACTGTGATTTTAGTGCTATGTTGGATAATTTCTTTCAACAGTGGAGAAATGGAAAGAAATATGCCAAAGATAGAGGATTTATTAACAAGTCAGCTGGGGCAAGCAGAAATCCATGTAATATGCCATGAGCATGATGAGATCCAAAAAATCCATAAGGACTGAAGAAAATGGTGAAATGCATGGCATAGAAAGCATGCATTTTTTGGAAAAAGCTCTTATAGCAAATACAAAACTTGGGCCTTTTATGCAATCAAGAAACAGCTATTAATTGAAAGTGAAAGAGACATATTTTACAGATATAAAGCTGGCTCTATATTTAGGCAGGTTTTTTTGCTGTTGTTTATCTGGAGGCTGTTTGTATATTAGGTGTACCGAGTCCTATCCTTTGTTGTTTCCTACCTATCAGGTTCACCCTAGCACTGCTGCCAAAGGCTCTTCGAAGGCTGTGGTCATCCAAAAGCCTCCTCTGGCATTCAGGCTGGCAATCAGTCCTGCCTTTTTGGAGGGTGGCGGCATCTCCCCGTGCTACCATGTCAGTGTGATCCTCTCATAACACGGGGACGCACAAGTGATTCTCACTGAAAGGACAATAGGAAGTGACTTCTGGTGGCTTCGCCTTGCAAGAAAAACTGGCAAAACAGATTTTCATTAAAAAGAAAACCTAAGCATCTAAGATTTCTGTCTTGACATCAGTGACCTGTACCTGGCAGAGGGTAAGATACTGTAGTTCAAAACAGTCTCTTCTTTTGCTCCCTGCCTCAATAAAAATGAGAGAAAGCAGGATTGCAGCTGAAAGGGAACTGGTTTTGGAAGCTCCAGAGCAGTGCACAGAAATAAAGCCCCCTCTCCTCCCTTCTCCACGAAATGTCTCTCTGGGGCTTGAATCGGCAGATGAATCACAGCAGAGTTTAACCGGTTCAAGAGAAGCTGAATGAACGAGTTTGGTAACCCTGCCAGATTTATTGCTTTATTCCTTATTTATGCAGACAGCAGCTGCAATACAGCAATACAGCTTTAGGGACTGACTACAGTGCATAAACGGCTGACATGGCCCAGCCAGATGTATTAAACACTTTGGCACTTCATGGCCTTTGCACCCATACACTAATTCTGTTTCCTAACCCCAGTGCTCAGAAACTGGTGTTAGAAGCAGCACCCACCCCAAGCTGATGTTCCCACTGGGGATGACAGCAGCAGAGCACGTGCTCTTCCTCCAGCATCCATAATAGAGATACTGTAGGGGAAATCTCTTGCTTTAGGTATGGGATATCTGTCCCTTCCACCAGGGATCATCCACAGTTCATTAAAACAGTGCTCCCAATACCTTCAGGGGCTTTATTGCTCAGTGAGCCTTGATGGGTGACTCTTAAACACTCCTGAGAGGAGTGCCAGGACTGCAGGAGCTCTGTTGTGGCTGGGACCCTGCAGAGGGAAGATCCCACATGTGTCACTGTGGGGCCTTCTCACCTGTGGGGAGGAGATGCTAATGAGAGCTGTATCCTCCCCTGGTCCCCTGGGTCACGGCTGCTCTGAGGGGTGAGGAGCAAAGCTACTCCTGGAGAAAAGAGGAGAGCTTCACTCTTCTTTTTTTTTTTTTCCTTTCTTCAAAGATGCAGATAATGCATTTTCTTCCTGTCGGTGTGATGTATTTCATACATCTGTCTTGGCCAAAGCAGAGCTTTAATAATAGATGTGGGGAGAAAGCACTGACAGAAGGTTGCTCTGCTTGTGTAAAACTGTTGCTGAATGTTCAGTGACGGTACAGCCTCTTGGCATGATTTGAATAAGATCTTACTGTCTGGGGTTATAGGATATTTATCACATTTGAATTCCTGTCTGTCATCAGTGATGGTGTCATCTGGCTCCTGGGTGCATGCAAGGGATGGGTCTGAGGGGCAGCAGCACCACTGTCTCTGCTTGTCCCCGTGGGAAGAGCTCCTGGCGGGGCTGTGGCAGGACAGGAGGCAAGTGGAGGTGCCACGCTCTGGATGAGACCTGTGGTGGACTCCTCTGCTGCTTGCACTCATTGAGCATCCTGTGGCACTTGGCAGCAATAGGGCCATTAACCTTAATGTCCTGGCTAAACTCCAGCCTGCCTAATTGCATTCTGCCTGTGAAGCAGTATATTCCCAGTGAAGATTCATGTGTGGAAATTAGTCTTCCCTTCCTCTCCCAAACAATGTTATACGAAGGGTGGTTTAGTGCTGAAGATGAAACCTGTTTTATTCAGAAATCTGAATATGGATTTAAGGATGCACCAGAATGCAGAGCCTTCAAAGCAATGCCCAGGCTCCCAAGCAGACCCAGGTGCAGAATGTGGTTTTTGCTCTCCTGCAAATTTTTCACATTCCTTTATTAATAACAAATCCCCTAAAATCTGTTTAAGCTCATTACTTGCAGCAAATGAAAATACTTCACGCAAAAAGGAAACAGATGGTCCTGAATGTTGAAGATCTGTTTGAGATGTATTTTCAGCCCACTGTCTGGAACTTGTCTTGAGTTGTAAAGGAATTGCAGTTTAATTACAAGCTCTGCAACACTAACACTGTGTAACCAGGGATTCTCGGATGTTGGTCCCTTTGCATATCAACATAACTAATTATTCTATGGTCTCTGTGTCTTTGCTAAAGGAAAATATTTATGCATTTGTTGGAGGGAAAATAATGCTGGGGCTGGGGGCTTCCCCTCTGGGAGTACATTGTTCTCACGTTAGAGTCAAGAAGTTTTGCTGTTTAGCTGGAGTAGACAGAAGATTTGCATTATCTAGGCTGACCTGGCCTCCCACCTGTGGATGTGGTGATCCTGGATGGCTCCTGCTGACTTCACATTTACATTTCAGGGTGGAAGCTGGGTCGTGGTGCAAAGAGCCTCGGACTGCAGCTACACCCTGTGTGTACAGTACTGTAGCCTGCAGTGCCTGAGCATTTCTGATTTCTCTGAATTTAAAGCTGCATTTGGGAAAGCACAGGCTTTAGGCAGAAGCAGTGGTTATGGTTTTTCTTCCCCAGGGACACCTCAGGACATTAATTCAATCTGTGTTACTCGGACTCCGCAGTTCCTGCTGGCACATCATCTAGTTTTCATAGTCAGTGTCCTGCTGCCAGCTGAAACACAATATGGTGCTTTTAAAAAAAATAATTAAAAAAAGGAAAATCACACAGCTTCTGTCATGTAGGATGTGCTGCTCTGGGATGACCCATGGACATGGTTCTCGTCAGGTAGATATGAATGGGGGGAGGAGAAGAACCTGAAGCCAGAGCTCATGGTGAGCCCAGGCAGAGGAGGGGCTGCCTGTGGGTGTGCCAGGGACAGCATCTGGGGCAGGTTTGCCCATTTCTTAGAATAATGGTAGTAATAATAAGTGGTCAGGGAGCCCCTGGTGGTCTAGTGGTTAAGATGCAGGGCTGGTACCCTTGAGACCGCGGGTTCGATTCCCAGTCAGGGAGCTCCCCGGGCAAGATGGTGCTCGTTAGCC